>PVLA01015778.1:0-23637 GCA_004027455.1 Hydrochoerus hydrochaeris
AGGAAAATAAAAAGATGAGGAGAAGGAGGAGGAGAAGAAAGAAGAAGAAGAGGAAGGAGGAGGTGGAGAAAGAGGAGGAGGAGAAGAGGAAAGTGAATCCTTTCAACAGGACAATAGAAAAGATGAAATGAGGGCATCTCAGGAAATTCCTCAGAAAATGGCCTAACTTCATCCAAGGCATAGTGGTGTCAAAGGGTAAACTAAGTTAAATTCCTTTGAAAGTCTGCTCTGAGGAGTGATCTGCAGGGTGACTTGCTTACTGAGGGATACCTAGGAAGGTACGTAAAGCTGCAATAGTGATGCCAAAGGACCAGCGGAGACCTGAAGAAGTCACAAATGGCTGGAAATGGAATGTTTGCTCAAAAAAGCTTCATGCAGTGAATGGAGCCAGCCTAAGAGAGGAATTGTGTGAACTGCAACCAGCCCATTAATAGGGATTTGACTCAACAAATCCTTTGGAATTCACATCTTGCCTCAACAGTTTGCCTCAGGCACTGGACATGTAGCTACAGGATTTAATATTTACACTGGTGGATTTTGGCCTTTCTTTGGTCTACCTTTTTGCCTCCCTATTCTTCCTTTTTGGAATGGAAATGTTTATGTGATTGAGTGATTGGTACTCAATCTAGAGCATCACAGAATATTAAGGAGAGGAGGAAAGTAGATAAGAAAAGAGTTTAATAAGCAGGGAGGGCACAGAGGGAGTCACCACAAGGAAGGCTGTGGCAGCTCTCCCTGCTGACAAAAGGCAGGTTCTGCCTGATGTAGCCTCTGATGGATGTAGGGCTCTGGGGACTGATGTGAGCTGATTTATTTTGTGAGAGTGCAGGAGATTAGGTAAACCTTTACATTTCTGAGCTTTGGTATGCTTTTGGGAAGGAGAAGCCATAGGGGCTTCTGGGAAGAAGGAGGTGGGCATTATCATGGCACAGCTTTGAACCACTGCCATGATGATTGTGCTGTCTCTCAGGTGGGCAGACCTAACATATGCTGTTTCATTGTGTGTTGGAAATATTTAATTTTCTTTTTTATTTTTACAAAGGTTCACAGTTAAGGTTTTGTCTTGATTCTCAGAGGAGATTTTAAACTTGGTGTTATCAGCAATGTTGAAACATTAAGTCTGTGACTTTTTTTTAGTAGTACAAGTTTGTGATACATAATGTTTACATTATTTTTGTGGAGTTGATACACATTTATAATGCATTTTAATTCCCTTTTTCATTCTACTTCCTTTCCCCTCTTCTCCTTCCTTCTAGGGAAACTTTCCTCCACTATATCCTTATACCATCCCATTTCTGCCTTTGAGCCAGCCAACCATGGGCTGAATCTCTCAAAATGTAAGTCAAATTAAACCTCTCCTCCTTTAAATTGAGGGTGTTAGGTATATTTTTCCAGACATGAGAAAGTGACTTATACAATATATAAAGACTTACTTCTCTGTCACTTTGTTAATTTTCTTCAGCTTGTTTTCAATATCCTCTGTGTCTCTGTCTTTCTCTGCCCCATTTATTTTTGGTCATTTCATTAGTTTCTATACTGATAATGCTTGATTCTTTTTCTCATTTGCATATCTGCTCTACTAGTAGGTTTTATTCTCTCAAATGTTTTCATGTTGATACTAGTTGGCTTCCTTTAATCTTTTAGATGCAAGATTTCCTTATGCATGTTTTATAAGACTGCTACTGATGTGTGAATTCCTTGGTTTTGCTTATCTTTGAAAGTCTTTATTCTTTATTTTCTGATGTACAACTTTTTGGATGTAGTATTCTTGGTTAGCAGCTTTTTAGCCCCAAAACATCAAATATGCCATCCTATGCCCACTTTAGCCCACTTGTTTCTGTTACTGCGTGGTGGGTCCTGGTGGGGAATTCTTTGTATGTCTTTGGTATCCTGAACAAGGAATTGGACAAGGGGCACATAAAAGGTATCAGGGGTGTACATATATTGAAATTAGAAAAAAAGTATTCTGCAAAGTGAGAGTTGGCTGATGAACAGTCTCACAGGGGTAGCAATCATAAAGCAAAGAGATCTTTTATATTTGATATTCCAAGAGTGGTTTTTCTCTCACACAACAAAAACATTGGGACAACTGTTCTATCAAAAACTTACTTGGCTTGGTGCCAGATTTAAATTACCCTACTGAAAGACTCACTTTCCTTTCTACCAGATGCAAAGGAAGAATTGAAAATAATATCTTTCTATTGATTTTGTATATTGTGTTCAATAGCTATACAGTCATCTTGGATCATGTGTTATGCATATGTCTTTAAGGTCTCTATAACTTTGTCAAATTCTGCACTATTGTTTGGTTGGTTTGCTCCAGCCATATTGCCCTAACTCATTTAGGCTGAGGATACTGGTATATGTTTAATGGAGGTTTACTTAAACATGACTTGGCACTTTTCTTTTGCTGTTTTAGAATCTTTTTGTCTTGAACCTTTGACAAATTGTCTCAGTGAAGATCTCTTTTGTTTAGTTCTCTTTAGAGTTTGTTAGGACTCCTGGATCTGAATGTCAATGATTTTTAAGGATTAGGGAAGTCTGAAGTTCTTATTTCATCACATATATTTCTTATGAATTTCACCTCACTTTATCCTGTGGAACCTCCATAATCATTGAATGGAACTCCTAAGTCTTGTAAGGTTTTTTTTTTTTAAATCTTCTCTTTCTTGTTCCACACAATTCACAATTATCATATGTGTGAAAGGTTATTGAATCATGGATGCTCTATGCTCATCAGTGGATTCAGTTGCTGAGTTTAGAAAAATGGCTTGGGTGTGGTATTCAGCAGTTTAGGCAGTCTATCTTTTTAGGTTGTCAGGTGAGTAGAGGTTGTCTAGTAGCCCAGGTGTGTGTGTGAGAAATATAACAGCAGTGCTGAGGTAACTGTGCATTTCTATTCCAGCAGGTACAAGCAGGCATAGTATGATGTGCATACGTCATTGCAGGAGTGTGCCTGTGTCCATGGCCATGCAGGGGAAGGGCCTCTAGAATGCCTGAGAAAATGTGACATTGCATACATATCAGTGCTACCAAGGTGTTAGTCATCTTCATTGGCCAAAGATGGAGGGGTTATTCCAGTATGCCCAGGTAAATGTGATAGAGCTTGTGTGGTAGAATTAGTGAATCTGCTGATCTCTAAAAACCATGCAGGGCTAGTCATTCTGGCATTCCCATGCAGGTATGGTTTAGCCTGTAACACAGTGGGGGCCAAAATACCTCTACTATGCAGAATGTACTTGCTAGTATTTGAGAGCTGTGTAGGATTAAGGGTGCTTTTAATAGACAATGCAGCACAGCTCTTGCAGTGCCTATCAGTACTCAGTGCAGAGGTGGAGTCAATTCAGTAATTCTGATGGGTTTTTCTTTATGGATAATCTGTTTTTTTTTCTCTAACTGCATTTAATATTCTGTTCTAGTGCTAAATTTCTGGGATCTTGATTATTATATGTCTGTGTGTAGATTTATTTTGGTTATGGGCATTTGGATTCTATGTGCCTTACTTATTTGCATGTCAGGTCCTTTTCCCATACTTGGAAAGTGCTCTGCCATTACTTCTGTAAATAGTCTTTTTATGTCATTTGTGTTGATGCCTGCTTTTTTACTGATACCTATCATTCTTAAATTATTTTTCTTTACATGCTCTTGAAGCCACTGAATTGTTATTCCTGGTTCCTTGTTATTTTTTTTAAAAGATCTTTCCTTTTGTGATCATTAGCTGCCATCCTGTCTTGAAGGTCTGAAAGTCTATCTTTAGTTTCTTTTAAGTTTTTTTGCCAGCTTTCAGTGGAATTTTCAATTTCCTGGATATCTCTTTGATTCTATTTCATATATTCCATATCTTCTCTATCTTGTTCATTCAATATTTCCCTCATTCTCATATGCTCTTTTTTAAAAAATCTGTATCTTTTTTAGATATGCTTTTATTATGTTTGCCATCTTTTACCTGAAATGTTACTTATGATTTGATTTCTTTTACATCCTCATGAAGCAGTTTCTTTACTTCAGTTGCCATCATCCCAGAAATTTCAGGTGTGTGACTTCTACTTTCTTCCATGTCCCTATCTCCTGGACTTGTTCTTCTTGGGCTAGAGACCAGAGATTGCATGTTCCTCCTTCATCTTGAAATTTTCCTGGGTTTCTCCAGATGAATGTGTTATGGGGTTTCAGATCCTTCTCACATTGATTATCCATCCACAGTATAGAAGAATGGGTCAGGCACCTGGGTTTCTCATAACCTAGGTTCCCAGGGAGGTTTTGGGGTGCAGAATGGGCTTCTTCAGATACCTGCAGGTTTTGCATGGTGTGACTGACTGGTTCTCCAGGTGCATACTGCCTACAGGTTCCTCAAAACAATAATGGCCAGCAGCTTGTAGGGCTGGGTGCTTCTTCTCCCTACTGGGCTCATTACCCATGGCAGAGTCCCGATTGTGACCAGTGTACATGTGGGTCCTGGGCTGGGTGCTTCCTAAATTTTATTTTTAAATGATACATAAAAATATTGCACATATAAACAGGGTACCACATAATGTTTCCATATATGTATACATTGCATAATGTTTAAATAAGATTAACACACTTGGTTCCTCAAGCATTTGTAGTTTATTCATGGAAAAAGCTTTCAAAATTATTTCTCTCAGTTTTTGAAATATACTGCACATTGCTGTCATCTAGAGCCACCCTATTATGCAATTGCACACCAGAATTTGTTGGTTCTATTTAATTGTAACTTTATATTGATGAACATCTGCAAACCCTTTTACAGTCCCATCAGCAACAAAAAAGATTACAATTACTTTGTGTCTTCACCAGTATTTGTTATTTTTGTCTTTTAGATGACCATTGTAATGAGGATGAACTGATTTCTCTCTGAAGCTTTAATTTACACTAGATGTTTCCAGAAATAAATTCTAATATTTACTGTGGTCCATATTCTGCTGTTATTGCAAATTACCCAGCTTGCTAACCATAGATGGTGTAAGTTATATAGAATAGAAATTTATTTAACTCATGGCTATGGAGACTGGGATGGCCAAGAGCATGAGGTCAAAATTTTTTCAGCTCCTGATGAAGGACTTCTTGCTGGATTGTGACATGGTGGAATGACAAAGGCATTAGATAGTGAGACACAGTACACATCCTTGCTCACATCATTCTTTGTCTTCTTATAAATTAAATAATACTATAACAGGGCTCCAAGTTTATAATATAATATATTATAATATAATATAATATAATATAATCCTAATTATGTCCCAAAGTCCCACCACTGAAAAACATTAACACATAATTTTAACAATTAAATTTTCAACATATTAACTGTGTTTATATGTATATTCAAACCAAAAAGTAACATTGCTAAATCACAGCAAATTACATGTATTTTTTGTAAATGGAGATGAATGAAAATTACCTTAGACATTATTTGTGAAGATATCTTGTCAGTGATATTTTGTAGTTGATAAGTATTTTGATAACTACTGACTCTTTGAAATTTTTTCTACTTTAGAAAACATATAAATACCAAAATTGGTAACCTTTACTTCTATGTAATATATCCAGTTTAAAAATAAGGGAAAATTTTTAAAAAGGAGAGTACTGGAAAATTAGACCCCAAAATAACTTGACAGAACAGCTTGGTGATCAAGGTTAGTATAAGAATGATAAATCCTACTGATAGTATATAACCTTGATGTGATATGATGAGAATGCTACTTCACTTCTTGTAGTCTTTATCACAAAACACCCTACCTCAATATAGTAAAAAATGACAGATTTTAATCAAGCACCTTTCTACAAAGCACCTTACCAGTAAATGTATAAACTGCCAGATTCTTCAAAACCAAATACATGAATAGCATGTGTCTTATTGTACTGTACAAATTATCTGTTAAATTTAAAAAGATATTCAAACCACATTTAAAAAATAAAATAAATTTGTGACATATACAATCAGTAATTCAACACATTATACAGGTGTGAACTCTTCAAAAGATAAAGAAATGGTAAGACAATATGTACCATGTTGTTCTTTTAATACTTTCTATCCGTTTGTTTGGCACTGAGAATGCAGAATTGAAGAAGCTAAATCTTATCCCTGACCTCATAGAGCACACAGTTTTTTGGAGAATGTATATTTTATTTTTAACAGTGACAGTACAAAATAGTGAATGAATCAACAAAAACAGGAATGACTTACTGTGGAAAAATTCAGTTAAAGTAAGACATCAGGCTTTTAGTTAGACATATGAAATACAAGAGTCACAGGAGCATTGTTGCTAAGACACAGGTTCTGGTCTCTTAACGTACAAACCTGGAACACTGTTGCCCCATCCTAACAAAAAATTAAAAGCTGAACAAACAGAAAAAATTAATTATTCTTTGTAGATCAGAAAGAGAATAGATGTCATAGGAAAAACTGTTTTCCGTGAAGCTGGAGACTCCCACAGGTAAATATAGAGAATCAGAACTTAACAGAAACCCCACTGAAGTGACTACTGCAAGATCCAGCACAGGAATAAGGAAAATGAATTGCCATTGATGAACTGTCAGAGGTTAAATGTTGACAAATTTCAAAGGTAAAACCTTCAGGGTGATCCACTTATCAGGGGCTCCATCTTTTGTGAGTTTTATTTCACAGAGCTCTACCAGATTCTTAACAGTGAATACTAGAGAAAATTTTCATGTGCTTCAGAAAAAAAAATTTTTTTTGACATGTGTCAGAATTCTATGTTCTGTCACTTTTATGTTGAAGAAATGTGTTATGAAAGTCACAGCCAGATGACTCCACAGGTCCATAAAATCGAAACATAATCAGATGATCATAGAATAAGGCTTAGTATATGCTGTACTACCACATCAACAGGTCTTTCTTATAATTGTAGATTGTAGCTGGAAGCTATGAGGCTCAGGTTCCATTTAAGAAGTTGTAAACTAAGCCTAAAAACAACAGAGAAAAAAATAAAGACACCAGATGCATTTGAAGGTCATAGCACCAATGGCTATAAAGAATATTAAACACAGCCCAACTACTATCCAGATTAACATGTAGCATCACACTAAAGGCCTATTTCCCTGATTTCCTATCCTATTACCTAATATGTCATGTTAACTTTTGAACAGAAAAATAACACAGCATATTAAGAGAAAAGGGAAAATACAAGCCAAAGAGAGAAAACAAGCCTCAGAGCCAAACTGAGATATCATGCAGGTTTCCAAATTATCAGATCAGGTATTAATAAGCAAAGCATTAATATGCTAAGGGTTCTAATAGATAAATTAGTATGTAAGAACCAGTAGACAATATAAGCAGAAAGATGGGAAATTCAAAGAAATGGCAACAATTTAGAACCCTGTAAATCTGCAAAATCATTCTTCAAAAGATAAAAATTTTAATTCATAAAAATAAAAATTGAGGAAATTTGTGTCCAGTTTACCTGCCTTTCAAGAAATTTTAAAATAAATTCTTTAGAGAGAAGAAAATGATGAGTCAGAAATTCATGTCTATATAAAGATAGAACATCAAAAATAACTAAATGAAACCAAGCCATTTATGAAAATACAAACTTACTCAAAGAGATAAAAGACCTCTACAGTGAAATCTATAAAACACATAAAGGCAATGGAAGACGACATGCAAAACTGGAAATACATCATGTGTTCATGGGTTGGAACAGTCAATATTTTTAAAATGTCTGTACAAAAAAGGAAACTACACATTCAATACAATTTCTTTAAAATACAAACAAAATTTATCACAGAACTAAAGAAATTCTAGGTGTGTTTTGGAGATTGCAAGATGGCCGACTGAGTGGCACCACTGTAAGAGAGCTTCTCTGAGGAAAAAAAAATAAAAACAACTCAGATGCTGGAATCTGGCAAAATGGAGAAAGCCAGACAAAAGGAGAGGAATTCTCATGACCCAGGAAGAAACTGAGGAAAAAGAAAAAGAAAAAAAAAAGAAAGAAAGAAAGAAAGAAGAAAAAGAAGCACGGAGAGGGCTGGAACTGGGCAAGCCCCAATCGCTGTACTGGTACATCTTAAATTCAGGTGACTCACGATCGAGCTGAGATCTCAGCCCTGCCAAGAGCGGGGGTTGGTGAGCTCCAGAAGCTCGGCTGGGGGAGGCCCTGAGACTGGGAGTGGAAACAGCCAGTCAAGCTGCGCGAACTTTGGTGAGTGATGAGAACTGGAATCCCCAAACCGGGAGGACTGGCTGGGCGACATTTTGGAGTTGGGCAGGGCCAGCTTGAATCGGGGCCCTAGGCAGCATCTGCTGATGACTCCTAGTCCAAAGCAGATTGGTGGGATCAGCTCAGGCAGGGCCATGCCCCTGGTTGAAACCCAAGAGCCAAGGACAAGGCTTTCCTAGGCCAGTGGTGAGGCTTTCCTGGGCCAGTGGCATCCCCAGGGAACACACAAACCTGTTGAAGCATAAACTGGTTGACTGGCTTAGGGGGAGGAGCCAACTCTCAGCCTGCAACTCACAGATCCACTACAGACCGAGGGGCGGTACTTCCCTAGCAAGTGCGCTGCAGAAAAACTGTAAGCAAAATGAAAGACCCAGAGACCTCCACCACCCACCCGTCTGAAGGGGGCCAAAAACATGACAAGACAGAGAAAGAGCAAAAGGTCCCCAACTGCAGAAACAGGGAAAGTGAGTTCAACAGAGGTAAATGCAGAGGAGGTTGAGAGCAGTAAACCTGTAATGTCAGAAACAGCCTCATCGGAAATAAAGAAATACATCTGTGACCTCATCAACGAATTTAAATCTGAAATTCTAACTCAGGTGAAGCAAGATATAAGAATACTAATAAAAGAAGTCCTGGGTAATCCTCAAGTAGACACAAATGAAAGAATAGAGGAACCCAGAGAAAGGAGAGAAGCCTTTGATGAAGAATATAAACAAAACCTAGAATATATGAAACAGATCCAAAGAGAATATCAGGAAATTAAAACTCCATTGAAACCTGGCAAAACCTTTTAATAGAAACTAAACACAAACTTTCAAAACTTGAAGATAGGTTTGCAAAGTATGATCGTGAAAGGAAGGATCTCTTAAAAATAACAAGGAACCAGGAAGAAATGATACAAAGGCTAGAAGATGACAAGAGGATTTATAAGCTAAGAATAAAATATGTGAATGAAGATGCAGCAACAAATACAAATGAAATAAAAAGTCTATTCACATAAATAAGGAAAACTTCCCAAACATAGGTAATGGAAGTGAAGTTCAGATAAATGAGGCATCTAGAACTCCAGCCAGCTACAACCCAAACAGATTTACACCCAGACATATAATAATCAGGATCCCTGAAATCCATCATAAGAAGAGAATATTAAAAGCAGTCAGAGAAAAGAAACCAATTACCTATAAAAGAAAACTCATCAAAATCACAGCAGACTTCTCAGTGCAAACCATCAAATCACAAAGAGCTTGTAGTGAAATATTCCAAGCCCTGAAAGAAAATAACCTCCAACCCAGAATGATGTACCCTGCAAAACTGTCTCTCAAAATTAATGGAGAGACAAGATATTTCCATGACAAAGAGGAACTGGGGGAGTTTGTGACCACCAATCCAACCCTGCAAAGAATACTGAAGGACATTCTAGAGAGAGAGAAGGAAACCACCAGGGTTCCAGGAATAATGGCAGAAAGGCCTCAATGAAAGGGGCAGACAGTGGAATCAAGGAGAAAAGTACACAAATAACAACAGAAAAATAGCATGGCAGAGATAAGACAGAGAAAATTGGTTATATCACTGTTTTATCTTGACTGATTTTATTTGAATCTGGTATGCTTGAGTGTCGAGTCTGAGAGTAGGAGGAACTACTCTGAAGATGACAGGATTCAATAGGATACCCATTCTGGTTTGATTGTTAACTGCCTTTGAAGTCCTATAATGTCTCCAATGTTTAGATTTTATTAATAATGTAAATCAATGCTAAGTTTATATTATATTTGACGATATAGACAATTTTATTGAAAATAACTAGAGATATCATAGTGACTACCGTAGATCACCTAATGTTGTTTCTGTATGTTCTTTTCATTTCGTGTTTCTCTAGGAATTTGTATTGCTGACTTGTTTTGATTTGTTTCCCCTTCTAATACAGAAAGGCTAGGTATATGTGTAGAGACTTATACATGTGTAGAACTTCTAAGTAGTTTATGAGAATGGATTATAGTTATTGTAAAGAAAAAAAAGGAAAAGAGAATCTAAAGGATATAACTGTATGTATGTTTGAGTGTGTGGAATTAATAACCATGTTCCTAAAGTTTTAGTTGGATAGATGAGCAAAACTGACTGCAGTCTCACTGTTTGGATGTCCACTTTGTGGACTTTAGTTTTGTAACTTGAACAACTGCATCTAAGAGGAAAGTAAATATCAACTAGTGATTTTTACTGGTTACTATTTTTTTTGTTTTGTTCTGTTTTGTTTTTGAGATTTTGTATTGTTTCTACCCTCTTTCCATTTCAAAATTTTTCTTTAAATAAAACAATTTAAAAAAAAAGCAAGAGGAGGAAAAGAAAGTGCTCTAAAAGAGATAACTGTATGTAACCTTAAGTGTGTAGGATTGATAACCATGTTACTAAGTTTTTGTTGGATTGGTGAATAGAACTGTTTGCAGCCTCACTGTTTGAATGTCCACTTTGTATGCTTTAATTTTGTAACTGCAACAACTATATCCAAGAAGACAGTATATAATGTATCAAATAGTGATTTCTTACTGTTTTTTTTGAAATTCTGTATTGTTTCTACCCTTTTTTCTGTTTTGCTTCCCCCCTCTTTAAATAAAATAAAATTTAAAAAAATTCTAAAATTTACATTGAACTACAAAAAATCCCAAATAGCTAAAACCCTTTGAGAAAAAGGAATCAAACAGAAGCATTGCACTTCCTAGCTTCACAATATACTACAGAGCTATGGTAATCAAAACAGCATGACATTGGAAGAAAAATGTATCAATGAAACATACTAGATAGAGAGCCTAGATATGTCCTTTGTGATAGGTAATCCTGTAGACAACCAATTTTTTCTGAGACCATGTATTGGAAATGGAGAGTCTTTTCAATTTTTGCTGAGAACACATATTGGAGAAAGGACAGCTTTTGAAAAAATTTATACATCTACATTGAGAAGAATGAAACTAGATACCCATCTCCCATCAGTTATGAAAAACAACTCAAAATGGACTAAAGATGTAAATGTGAGACCAGAAACTATGAAACTACTAAAAGACAAAAGGGAATTGCTTTAGGATACTGAACAGGCAGTATTTTTTGGATAATACCCCCAAAGCACAAGCAACAATAGCAAAAAATAGACAAATGGGATTAGATCAAACCGAAGATTTCTTTACAGCAAAAGAAACAATAATCAAAATGCATATGAAATCTACATAATGGGAGAAAATATTTGCAAACTATATACTTCACAAGAGGTTAATATCTAGAAAAATAATACTGAAAATGCAATAGAATACTCCTAAAATAATACGATTAAAAATGGGAAGTTAACCTAGACACATACACCTCAAAACATGTACATGTCAGATTTTTGTCTCTCTGACAAAATGCCTTACATAACCAAAGGAAGAAGACTCATTTTTGCTCCATTTCAGAGGTTTTAGTCCATCATCAGTTAGTTCCATTGTTAGTAGATTATTTTAGAAGGGAATAGAGGAACAAAGTTGCTTAGCTCATGGTAAATGGAAACAGTGAGAGGGAGAAGGAAACCCAGTGTTGACAAGATTCTTCCTTCCACTTTTGTTCTCTCAGTGCCCCCACCTATTAGATGGTACAATGAACATTTAGGGTGGGTCTCTCCCATCAGTTTGCCATTCTCTGTGACAATTGTCTCAGGAAGCAGCTACCCAAACTTACCCAGACTGTGCTTTAAAAACTTTTTGGGCATTTATTGCTCCAGTCAAGTTAGCAGAAAGGATTACCTATCACAAAGGACATATAAATGGGCAACAGGCACATGAAAAAAGGATCAACATCATTGCTAATCAAGGAAATGCAAATCTAATGCACAATGAAATGTCACATCACTACACTAAGAATAGCCATTATCAGCTAAGCAACCTGGGGATAATCTGAAATGGTAGAGCACTTGCCTAACACATACAAGGTCCTGTGTTCAACCCCAAGTAACATCACACTAACACAGACACAGACACACATCTCACGCACACACATACATGCACATGCACATGCACACACATCCCAAAAGACAAATGCTGGCAAGGCTATGGAGAAAAGAGTATTTTGTGTACTATTTGTGGGAATGTAAATTATGGAAAACAGTATGGCAGTGCCTCAAAAAATTAAAAATAAAATTGCCATTTGTTCTGGAAACCTTACAGCTGGGTATATATCCAAAAGAAATGAAATCCAAGTGTTGAGGAGACATCTGTACTCCCATGTTTATTGCAGTATTATTTACAGTTGCCAAACAATAGAAATAATCCTAATGTCTATCAAATGATGAATGAATGATGAATATTCAGTCACAAAAAGAATTAAATCCTGTCATTTGTGACAACACTGGGAGAACTGGAGATAATTTTGTTATGTGAAATAAGCCAGCCATAGAATGACAAGACTGAATGACCTCACTGATTAGTATAAAAATGTTAACCTCACTAATAGTCTGAAAATGTTGATCTCATAGAAACTGAGGTAGTAATGTTTATGCAAACTTGGGGAAAGTAGAGAGAAAGGCGGTGAGGGGAAGTTTGATTAATGGATACTAGGTTATAGTGAGCTAGAAGAAGTTTCAGTGTGCTATTACACACTGGACTAAAGACAGTGATTATGTGCTACATGTTTCAGAAAGTTAGAAAAGTTTTACATGATTTATTTTATCATACAATGTAATAAATGTTTTAGAAGACAGATTTTTTAACCTGATTAAACATTACACAAGGTATGCAACATTTAAAAATTATGTTAAAAACAATTGCCTTGATAAGTGAAGTTAAAAGAAGAAAAACTAGTCACCAAGTGAACACCTTAAGCAGAGACATTTACTTATTTTTTTCTAAATTTTATTTTTAAGAGCGAAAAACAGAAAAACCAATAAGCAAAAGACAACTACAAAAGCAATACAACAACAAAAACATCAAAATATAGCAATATAAAATTTCAAACCAACATGACAGGAAATTAACAATGGTTGTTATATTAAATATTACTATCTTCAAAATAGTTACTCAGGTTTTGAGATGCAGGCATGCAAAATTGACAAAAAATATAATTTGCCTTTGAACATTTTCTTTCATTGTTACTATATCTATTGTGACTTTTGGATCTTATTTACTCTTTCAGTTTCTTCCCTAGCAAGACAATATGGTGTTTACACATGCCAGTTTGATTTATTTAACTTGTGTGTATTGTTTATAGTTGCATCTACCATAAAAGCCTCAAGTTTATTTTTACTTATGACTGAGGAATATTCCACGGTATACAAATACCACATCTTTTTTATCCATTCCTTAGTTGATGGGAATTTGGATTGTTTCCAACACCTGGCTATTACAAACTGTGCAGATAAAAACATGGGTGTACTATGTTGCTGTGATATAATTTCAATTTTTCTGGAAAAATACTGAGAAGGGGAATAGCTGGGTTGAATTGATCCTCTACTCCTAGTTTTTTGAGGACTCTCCATGCTGATTTCCACAGTCTTTGTACCAGTCTGCACTCTCACCAACAGTGGAGAAGGATTCCTTTTTCCCACAGCCCTATCAATATTCATTATTGGTTGATTTCTTAATGTTAGTCATTGTTTCTGGAGTGAGAGGGAATCCCAATGTTGGTTTAATTTTCATTTCTCAAATTACCAGTGTTGTTTAACATTTCTTCATTTATTTATTTGCTATTTGTATTTCTTCATATGAGAAGTGTGCATTCATCTCAGATACCCATTTTTGGATTGGGTCTTTGAATTTGGGAGACTTGACTTTTTCAGTTCTTCCTATATTCTAGATAGAAGTCATTTGTCTGAAGGACATTTGGCAAAAATCCTTTCCCAGTATGGGGATTTTCTTTTCACTCTGTTGGTGACTTCTTTCAGTGTGCAAAAACTTTTTAATAAGATGAGATCTCCCTTGTTGATTCTTTGAAATAATTGCCATGCAGTTTGGTTTTTGTTCATGAACTCTTTGCCTACTCCTATGTCCTCTAGATTTCTACCTAATTTGTCTTCCAGTAGATTGAGTGTTTCTGTCTTAATATTTAGATCTTTGATCCATCTTGACTTTAGTTTAGTGTATGGTGATAGACATGGGTCTAATTTTAGTTTTTGGCATGTGGAAATTCAGTGTTTCTACATCATTTATTAAAGAGGCTATCTTTCTTCCAGTGAACATGTTTGGTCCCTTTGTCAAAGCTAAGATGGCTGCATGTCTTTGTTGTGTGTCTACATCTTCTCTTCAGTTCCATTGATACTTGGGTCTGTTGTTTTTTTGGCAATATGATACTGATTTTATTATAGCAATTTTGTAGTATAATTTCAAACTTGAGATTGTGATGCCTCCTGCCTTGCCTTTGTTGCCCAGGATTGCCTTTGCTATACTAGGTCTGTTCCATTTCCATATGAATTTTAGGTGGTGTTTTATTTATATCTGTGAAATACACTAATGGTATTTTAATCAGGATTGCATTAAATCTGTATAACAGTTTTGGGAGTATGGCCATTTTCATGATGTTGATTCTTTCTATCTGTGAACAAAGGATATCTTTCCATTTTCTGATATCTTTTTTCTTTTCTTTACTTTTCTTTTTTTTGAGTACTGTAGTTTTATATATATAGGTCTTTTACATCCTTTGTTTGATTTATTCCTAAGTATTTCATTTTTTAAATGTTATCATGAAGGGTGTGGTTTCCCTAATTTCTCTCTGAGTGAGTTCATTGTTTGTGTACAGGAATGCTACTGACTTTTTTTTCCCAGCAGCTATGCTGCTGAATTTTCTTATTAAATTTAGGAATCTGTTTTGAATTTTTGGGGATCTTCTATGTAGAGTATCATGTCATGTGCAAATAATGATAATTTAACTTATTTACTATCTTTATTCCTTTTATTTCTCTATCTTGCCTAATCGCTCTGGCTAATGTTTCCAGAACTGTTGAATAAGAGTGTTATTGTGAAAATCCTTGTCTTGTTCCTGAGTTTAGAGTGAAGACTTTCAGTTTTTGACCATTTAGTAAGCTGTTGGCTATTTCTCCATCTAATGTGATGATCATGTGATTTTTGTCTTAGGCTCTGTTGAGACGGTTTATTACATTTATTGATTTGCGTATGTTGAGCCAGCCCTGCATTCTTGGGATGAGTCCCACTTTGTCATACTGTGCAATTTTCCTGATGATTTGCTGCATTTCCTTTGCCAGTATTTTACTGAGGATTTTGACATCTGTGTTCATTAGGGAGACTGGCCTATAGTTCTCTTTTTTGTTTGGATTTTTCTCTAGTTTTGATATCAGAGTAATACTTCCCTCCAGTAATGAATGAGGGAGAATTGCTTCCCTTTCAGCCATGAATTCGTTTTCTCTTTGGTAAGTTTTTAATTATATTTGCATGTCATTATGTGATATTGGGTTGCTCAGGATTCTTTATTCTTCTTGGTCTAGTTTTGGTAATTGATATTTTTGCAGGAATCTTTTGATTTCTTCTGTGTTTTACATCCTATGAGAGTAGATCTTCAAAGTAAGTATTGATGATCTTCTGAATCTCCACAGTATCTATACTAATTTCACTCTTTTTTCCTTATTTCATAAATTTGAGTTTTTTCCTTTTCTTTTTGATAAGGTTGGGTAGGGGCTTATCAACTTTATTTATTCTTCAAAGAACCTACAGTTCAATTATTAATTCTTCATATTGTTTTCTTAGTCTCAATTACATTAATTTCTGCTCTGATCTTTATAATTTACTACCTCCTTTGGACTTTGGGCTTGACTTGCTCCTCTTTTGCTAAATTTTTGAGGTGTAGCACCAGGTCATTTATTTGTGTTTATTCTGTTTTCCTCATGTGAGAATTCACCACAATAAATTTATTTGTGATAACTGCTTTCATTGCATCCCACAGGTTCTGGTAAGTTGTATTTTCATTTTGGTTTTCTTGTAAGTATTGTTTAATTTCATTTTAAATTTCATCTGTGGCCCATTCAGGAAGGTGTTATTTAATTTTCATTTGTTTAGGGAGTTTCTGAAGTTTCTATTGTCATTAATTTCTAATTTTATTGCATTATAATCATATAACATGTATTGTATTTCCCTTTGTATTTCCTTGAGCATGTTCTGTGAACATGGTTTATTTTAGAGATCATCCCGTGTGCAGCAGAAGAGAAAGTGTATTCTGATTTTGTTTGATGAAACACTCTGTAAATGTCTATTAAGTCTATTTGTTCAGAGATTTGATTCAATTTTGTTTTTTGTTGATTTTTTGTTTTATTAACCTGTCTCTTTGTAACAATGGGGAATTAATGTCCCCCATTAAAACTATGTTATTGCTTATATGTTTTTCCATGTGTATTAATATTTGCCTTTTATAGTTGGGTACTCCCATATTTAGTGTATTTATATATTATTTATTCTTCTTGAATTTTTTCCCCTAACAAGTATGTAGTGATCTTTTGTATCTCTTTTGATCATTCTTGTTTTGAACTTCACGTTGTCTGCTAACAGGATAGCTCCCCCTGCTTTTTCCTGGGTTTCTGTAGCAGGGGATATGGTTTTCCATCCTTTGACTGTTAGTCTATGAATTTCTTTTTGAGTTAAATGTATTTCTCATATAAAGCATATTGTTGGATCTTGTTTCTTGATCCATTCTGCCTGTCTGTTTCTTTTGATTGGTGAATTGAAAGCATTTACATTGATGGCACTAACTGATAAGTATTGGCTTGTCTTTGTCGTGTTATTTTTTTACTCTTGCTTCCCTGCTCTTCCTCTCTGTTTAATTCTTGCCCAGCTTGGAGGTTTCTTTCTGATATTGTTCTTGGAATTTTGGTCATTTATGTCTCTGTCTAGAATACCTTTCATTTGGGATTGGTTTTGTGGTCATGAATTTCTTCAGTTGTTCTTTGTCATGGTAATATTTTTCCATTGACTTTGAATGATAGTTTCATGGGTAATATCTGTTTGAGTTGAAAGTTGTTTTCTTTCAGGATTTGAAATAGTTCACTCCAACCTCTTCTTGCTTTGAGAGTTTGTATTGAGAAGTCCACCATGATTCTGATGGGCTTTCTCTGATAAATTTGTTTATTTTCTGGAACATTTTTAATATTCTGTTCTTGTGATGAATTTCAGAGATCTTGATTATTATATGTCTGGGTTTAGATTTATTTTGGTTATGGCTCATTGGGTTTCTGTGCAACTCATGTGTATGTCAGATTCTTTTTCTATGCTTGGAAAATTTTCTGCTGTTACTTCTGCAAAAATTTTTTATATTGTTTATGTTAACTCTTGCTTTTTTGACCTCAATTATTTTTACATAGTTCTTCTTTGCATCATCTTGTAGCTGCCAAATTTTTTCCTGATATTTTGTTCTTTTCAGGATGTCTTTTATTTTAAGGTCACTAGCTGTGATCCTGTCTTCAAGGTCTGAAAGTCTTATCTTCAGTTTCCTTCCAGTGGTTCTGTCAACTTTCAATGGAATTTTTGATTTCCTGGACATATGCTTGAATCTGTTTCATGCATTCTATTTGTGTCCTATATTGATGATTTACAATTTCCATCCTCTTCCTTTCATCATCTATTTTCTTACCTGTAGCAGAGACATTTAAATTGGAAACTGTGGTGCAAACTTTGAATGTAGACATCATAAAGTTTGCTGGAATATAAAATATGGAGATGACTGGTGGAAAAAGATATGGGATGAAAGATTTGCCTTCCCAATAGTGAAGACTACCAAGAGAAACTTCTGCACTTTTTCTTAGATTACTCAATCCTTTGTAGAAATAGGAGGTATATGAGAAGTACTTCAAACTGAGTATTAACATCTCCTGGCTGCCATCAAACTATGTATACCAGTTCAAAGAGATTCAGTTTACTTTATAAACATGTGACATTGCTATAGATATTTAATTTTATGATAGTAAGCAAGATGAAAAAAAGGAGGAAAAATAAAAATGGCAAGGAAGCCAATATTAAATGGATGATGACTGGTGATGGAATTGGGTAGTGCTGGTTGAAGTAAATTTGAAGTGTTGGACATTAACAGATACAATGGTACTTTGGTACTTGTTAATAATTTCCAGGAGGTGTAATGAGTCCAGAAAATGATGAGTACCAAACAATTTGTTTTGGCTGGAAGGAACAGGAAGTCATCAGATGATTGACACTGACAGATTGTAGCTTGTGCATCAAATATCAAACAAATGAGTACCACAACAAAATTTTTCACTTCAAAATACTTTGAGTACAAAAATTGGTGTGTTTCAAAGCAATTTAGTATAAAAGTATGACTGTATTGAGGAGATAAAATGACTTGAATTTATTAGTTGGATTAAAAAATAGTAGCTGTATATATTTTCAAACTGTGATTAGGAGGATGATATTATGTATGGAAATGAGGAAGTTGGGTAGCTTGGTAGAAGGCCTTTAGACATTCTGAATTTGATGTACAAATTTAGATCAAGTGGATAGCCTCATTATAGCTACAGCTGTAAACTTGGGGCTGAAACTAACAGACAAATGGGGCCAGAAGTAAAGGCATTCTCCTTCCCCCTTTAGCCACCATGACCTCATAGTGGGGATCAACACTACAATTATTTTGCAAAGTTGTCAACATGGAAGAACAAACTTATGTTATAACCTGCTGTATACCAGAAATAAGAGGGGTAAAGAGACAAAAGTGAAAGGAGTTCAGGAAAGTTAGACCAAGGTGGCATGAAAATTTTTTTGAGTGTGAACTTCATTATACACAACAGTTATGATTAGGCTCTAGTTTGTATCAAGGGATTAAGAAAAACTGGGAAAGTAGAGACTTAATATGATAGTGACTATGAGTGGGTAGCAGATGTTATAAAATTGTTTTAAAGAAATGCATGAATAAATAAGCTTTTACATTTTCCTAAACTTCCTAGTTTTCTCCTGTATCACACTAGTCATTTTTCTAATATTAGCCAGTTGTGTACCTACCACAAATCTCTTTTCCTTAAAGAACAAAAGAATATGAGATTTTAAAAGTATATTTTAAAATTCCAGAAGACAAATATGATATGAGACTAAAAATAGAGTTATCTAGCTAACACATTTTACTTGTAAAACAGAAATAATACCTGTCATCAGTTTATCTCAGATTTGTTATGTTAGTTAATCATAAAGAATTTTGCAGCATTATATGAAGGTAGAGTCTATAGTAATTTTATAACATAACTGATCATTGAGGGTGTTTTTGTGTTTTGGATCTTGTGCTGGTAAAATTGTTATTACTTTAAATAAGCCATTAATAGCCATTTTTTGCTATATGTTCAATAAATGAGTCTTCTCATGTTTTGCATCGTATATTTACCACAATTGTGCCTTCTGTGAAGTGTTTGAATTTACCTTATTTTTTCCCATTTCTGCTCTGGCAGACCCATGCCAAATAAAGTGTTAGTATCATAAAGAAAACATTTTTGGAGGGTGTGTCCTCACTGTAAAAATGTTTATTTTTAGCCAGAACTTTGTTTCAAAAACTTTTCATGAAACATGCATTTGTTTTTGAATCACCCTGGCAGCACAAAATTCTCTCTACATTTCCTTAGGTCACCTTGAATCCAGCATTTCTTTCTTAACAGTTCTCCTGTTAGCCAGCATATTTTCTGAGGTTTCAGTAGTTGCCTGGTAGGAATACTTGTAAAAACATTTGTGGATAGTAGAAACATTTTTAAATAACATTTGCTTGGAAAAATTTTACTGGCAGTCAGGACACATTATTTAAACATATTTCAAAATATTTATGCATCCCTGAAATGCTTTGGTGGTGTACATAAAGTAAGATTAAATTGATGATTTTCTAATGAAGATTTTATGTTTGTTTTTTGTCATTCATAGTGGTTGACTGATGAGGGTTCAATAGAATTTCTGCAGTTAATTTGGTTAACTCAATAGTAAGCAACTAGAGGTTCTGAACTTTTTCCCCAGAGAAGTGAATTTAATAGATTAGATTGACTTAATAAATGAGATTAATTTTATCATAATCTTGCCAAGTACTTGATTCTCAGTTGCAATTTTAATGCTTTTCTTCCTCTTGTTCTTAACAGTAATTCACAACATGATGGATTTGTTAGCATCATTTTGTAATTATTATTTAGTAATAGGTATAGCCTCAGTGAGGCCTGTTGTTTTCTCCATGACTATGTCTATACAAAGAATGAAAATGGATATATTGTGTGTGTGTTTATGTGGAATAGAGAAATAAAACCTTTGTATGTGTTTGCTCAACAGAGTTCATTTTTCTATTTTTTAAAGAAGTAAAGTTAGGTCTATGATGTATCTAGGCCTCAGTTTTAATTTGTCTGATCTGCAGAGGAAGAACTAGAAATATTACTCTAACCTCAGACTTTGGGGATGACAATACCACACAATTTTTAGTCACAGCACCATATTATGAGTTTTGATTGATGAAAGACTCCTTATTTTTGAATTTGACTATCTCCATGTTACTAAGTCTGTTTTCATGAACATGTATTTTTATATCTTCTCTCTCTCTCCCTCTCTCTCTCTCACAATTTGTACATATATTTTTTCTTTATGTGATTATGTTATGCTTTTATGTGACTTTCTTTCTATGGCTGTGTAAGTTGAGCTAATTATGAATAAACCTCAGCCTATGTATATGCCTTTTTGTCTCTGCCCAATCTTTTTTCTTTGGGTTCCCTTTACTTTTCATCACTATCTATGTTTTTATCAATGCGTATCTCACTGTGTCTTTGTATACATATCTCTCTTCCTGTTTAAATGGATATGTGTTGTGTGTTCTCTATTTTTATGTTCATTTTTATGTAAACTGCTTATCTGATTTTTCTCTATCTCTATACTTCACTCTATGTATGTGTTTCAATTTTTTAATTATTTCAGTTCTCTATGTATGTCTTTTTTCTTTTGTGGCACAAAACATTACAATTTTAAAAGTGTATCATATTTACCAATTAGAATTCATATTCCCTGCATTATATATATCAAAATGTTTTGTACTCCATAAATGTGTACAATTTGTAATTGCTAATTAATATAAAAAGAATGCACTCAGCTTTGAAGAAAAAGTTAAAAACATAGTTTTTTTTTCTAATTATAAAAATGAGATAAAGGTCATGAAAGGTAATTCATAGAAAAGTATATCAGCCAATAAATGTATAAAAATATGTTCTTGCTAGTAATTAACAGCCCATAAATGAAAATGATGGAATTACTTTTATTGACTACTATATTGTTAATGAGCCCCACTGTGGAAAAAATAGTTATAGTGGTGTACATTATATTGGTACCCAGTTAAGATTTCAGGAGGGCTACCTGTAGCAAAATTTTCAATATGCATAAAATTTGACTCAGCAATTTTGCTTTAAAAATTTGTTTCAGAGAAATAACAAGAGAATTACATAATTGTTTATTTCAAGATTTCTTTTGGTAGTATACAATTGAAATGTCTGTCAGGGGGAATTAGGTAAAGTGGGTTATGAAATATCAAATATAGTAGAATGTTATACATGTATTATTATAGAAAATTATGTAATATTGACAGTTGGAAATATCAATATGATGGAAACTACTATTTTATATGATATTTGTTTATTCAAATCTAAAATATTTTACATAAACTATTAAGTGCAGGAGAGGCACTATGGAAATATCTATATTTTTATATTTTTATATGGAATGTAAGATAAAAAAACATTTTCTATATTCTGGATTTAATAAGGAACTATTATGGGAAATTCCAAAGTTGTGCCCATTTAGGAAATGTCTTGTCCTTCAATTTTAGAGCAGATGATTTTCTATTTAGAATTATTAAATTAAATTAAATTGTTCATTTTTCATAGTTGTTCTTTCTTTCACCTCCCAGTGACAGATAAGGCGGGGTGTTAATTTGATTGGCTTTGGGAACAACTCAGGTGATTAATGGAGCATACTTCTGGGTGTGTGTGTGGGGATTGTGGAGGCATAGCCTTGGGGTTTATATTCTTTCTCAGTGATGCTCTTCCACTGTTGTGTTTCTCTGCTTTCATGGATTAAGCATCTTTGCTCCTTCACTGTCTTTCACTTGATATTTTTGACTTGGAGCCATCCAGGGTTGTACTTAATCATCAGAAGCCATAAGCTAAATTAAGCTTCTCCATTAAGTTGTGGGTGTTGCGTACTGTGTGTCAGCAATGGGAAAGCTTTGTGGTACACTCTCTCACAATTTGATTCAGAAATCCTCTTTAAAAAGTAATTCCCCATCTTGCCAAGGTAACTTTCTGAAAATACTATGCTTTGGTACTTTGTATCTTAATGAGTTATCAAAAAATACTTGTTTAAAGCCTTTGTAAAATAGAAAAAGATTAAACCATGTACCTAAAATGCCTTCCAATATGAAGCACAGAATCAAAGCAAAGAAGATGTTAAATAACAAAAGTTTGTTTTAAATACCTTCCCTACTTGTAGAATACTAGGACAATTTGCTCAGTCCTAGAAAAATTTACACTAATGTCAATAAACTAAACTTAAATGTAGTTTTTAGGATAATGATTCTATAGCTTTAGAGAACATAAAACTTACCTAAGAAAATATTTTTAAATATAGACTCCTGTACTTTACCTCCAGAGATTCTGATTTGGTAGGTTTGATAAGAATACAGAATCTATATTTTAATCAGCTTTCAAAGTGATTCTACTATGTGGACTTTAAGGGCCACATTTCAAGAATGATGCTAATGAGTATTAAAATAACTAGATTTTCTTTGAATATCTACTAGTTCATTTCTAGGAAGACTTTTAAATTCAAACTTAAGATTTCATGGAAGTTATTTAAGGGGAAGTGAGTTCATAGGCAGATTTACATTCCATTTCAAGACCCATTTGCTTTTTGGACTACTATTCTAATACAACATTTAATGAGCTGTCAATATTTATGCCCATCAAATAAAAATTGGCAAGCATTTTGTTTAACTGTATTGTTTAATTGTATTGTATTAATATTGTATTGATATTTGCGGCACCCTTTTCTGTCCATGCCACGTCCTAGTCCATCCACGCCTTGTGACAATCGCTTCTCCAGGAAAAGGATGCCGCATGTGGGAACTGGGCACGGGGATCTTGAAATGTTTTGTACTGATAATTGTAATTTGTGTAGTTCACATGTGTATGTTTTTATGTAATGCTCAATATGAAGTCGAGGGTGGAGACTCCAGGGGGGTTGCTGGAGGCCCTCTAGATAACCCCTTTGTGAGGACTGGTTGTGATATTTTATGTTCTGTGAGTAGTATGAGAGAGTTTATACAGAGGCTTTAAATGGGAGAGCTCATGGAGGAGGATTTGCGGGGTTCCTGTGAGACAACTGCCCTGAGACACTGGACAGGCAGCCAAAGACGGGCAACTAGGACACATATGTTACACCACCGGCCGCCTAAGACAGGCACAGGACCTATTGCTGTCCTGCAGGCCCATGAC
>PVLA01015779.1:0-23629 GCA_004027455.1 Hydrochoerus hydrochaeris
GAAGCAGCCTCTTCCTATCTGGCCACAAAGTCTTCAAATGACTCAGTAGCCCCCTGTTTAATATTACTTAAAAAGGTGGAAGTGGTTTTCCGGTATGAGAAAGACTCCACCAAGCCTCCATTGCTATCTCAGAGACTTCCTTTAAAACCTTCATGGGGAGCCGTATTTGGGCTTGAGTTGACAAATATTTTCCAGTGCCTGTCAACATTTCATAAGTAATTCTATCTCGAGGCCTTCTTAATATATACCTCTCTGCTAGCACTTTAGCCCTGTCCTCATAATCAGATTTCCAAATTAAATATGTTCCCCCAGACAGGCAGGATTTAGTGGTGGACATAAAATCAAAGGGGGTCAACCATTGGCTATCCAAATTTTCCATCAATTGCAGAGTATAAGGAGAAGCCAGACCAAAGTCCTTAACTGTCATTGTAATCTCTTTTAATAATTTAAAAAAATAGGCTTCCACTGAGGTTCCTCATCAGATCCAGGAAAAATGACCGGAAAACAGTGCTCTATCATTTGCCCTTCCTTACGGGCTTGTTGCACAGCTCCCATAAACCCTATGTTTAATAAAGGGGTTTTCTTATTTTACCCTGATGGTTTGTTGTTGGGAGATTTTTTGAAAGTGAACGAGAGGCCGGAAACAATTCGTCATGATGGTACCAAGTGGCTTCCTCCTACAGTTCAGGTGTGTAATCTGGGGGCAAGGGTTTCTCTTCCCAGAAGAGCTTTCACTATCGCTATCACTACCCGATGATGAATTTTCAGTATTAATATTTTTACTTTCTACTGGGGGTGGTGAGGTTAAAGTGGCTTTATCTATATGAGTTTTATAGTTTCTTTTTGACCCATCAAACGAAAGTGGTCTGCCTTCATCCAGATTTATTCCTGTAGCCATGCAAACCATTTCATGTGTAGGGTCAAAACAATCCTTACGTCCAAAATGATGTAAAAGTCACATTGAATATCCATGTCACATAAGTCATAAATGTCACATGTGTCACATTGCTTGTCACAAATACCTCCAGTAATTTTAAGCCATGGAAGCAACTTGCAATTTCTCTGATGGGTAACATTCTCTCTTTATTTTTAAGATTGTCTTTTGGATTGAATATATGTCATATATGTCACACATATCACCTATGTGATTAGTGTCATAGGTGTCATAAATGGCATACATGTCATAATTGGCACATATATGTCACACGAGTCCATGTGAAATTTTTATGTTATAGATCAGTCATATATGTCACATATATGTCACATGCATGCCCCAAAAGACATAAATGTTACAAAGGACATAAAGGTGTCTTCTGTCACAAATGACCTTAATGTTACAGAGACCATAAATGTCACATATATCATGAATGTCACATATGTCACCTATGTGACAGATACTAAACATGTCATGGGTCTAAATGTCATATATGTCACCTATGTCACAATTATCAAGAGTCACTTATGCCACATAAGTGATACTTTTAGGACATAAAAAGTTCATATATGTCAGATATACATTCCATGAATGTCATAAAGGTCACAAATGTCACAAAGGTGAGTTACATCCAAAATGATGTCAAAGTCACATTGAATAAACATGTCACATATGTCATAAATGTCAACCGTGTCACATTGCTTGTCACTAATACCCCCTGTTACTTTAAGCCATGGAAGCAACTTGCAATTACTCTGATGGGTAACATTCTCTCATTATATTTAAGTATGATATCTGGATTATTCATGTGGCCCATATTGCATCTCTATAAAATATGTGATGAGATTCACATTTTTATAAACCTCATGCATGTAATTGTTGTCACATATATGTCATACTTGTCACATGTGATATTTTTAGGACATAAAAATGTCATATATGTCAGATATATATTCCATGAATGTCATAAAGTTCACAAATGTCACAAATGTGAGTTACATCCAAAAGGATGTAAAAGACACACTGAAAATATATGTCACATAGGTCATAAAAGCATGTGTCTCATTGCTTGTCACAAATACACTCAGTACCTTTAGGCCATGGAAGCAACTTGCAAATTCTGTGATGGGTAACAATCTCTCTTTATTTTTAAGATTGTCATCTGGATTGGTTATATGTCATATGTCACAAATATCTCCTATGGGGTTAGTGTCATAGATGTCATAAACCCAATACATTTCATAAATGGCACATATATGTCACACGTGTCACATGTGAAATTTTGTTAGAGATAGGTCATATTTGTCACATATATGTCACATGAATGCACCAAAAGACATAACTACCACAAATGACATAAAAGTGTCTTCTGTCACAAATGACCTTAATGTCACAGAGAACATATATGTCACATATGTCATGAGTGTCACATATGTCACCTATGTGACATATACTGAAAATGTCATGGGTCTAAATGTAATATAAGTCACCTATGTCACAATTATCATAAATGTCACTTATGCCACAAAATTCGAATACATCACTTATGCCATTCATGACATACAAATGTCCTAAATTTCAAAAATGGCATATAAACCCTAAAAGTCACATGTCACAAGTGTCATAGATGTCACAATTGTGACAAGTCACATCTGTCCCAATTAGCGCTCTCAATCTCTGCTTCATTTCAGCACTGCTATTTTCTGACTTTGTCTACTATTCTCTTTGTGGTACTACCTGTCATGCTCATAGGTTCCTTTCTACTGCAGTTCCTTCAATCCTGGTAATGATATTGTCTCTGTCTAAAATCAGCTTCAGAATTCTAGGTAGGATTTAGATTTGTGGTCACCAATTCCCCCCATTTCATTATGACATGGAAGCACACTTGCAATTACTCTGATGGGTAACATTCTCTCGTTATACTTAAGTGTGTAATCTGGTTTATTGATATGGCCCATATGGCATCTCTATTACATATGTGATTAGTTTCATGTATGTTAAAATTTTCATACATGTCATAATTGTCACATATATGTCATACGTGTCACATGTGATATTTTATGTCATAAAAAGTTCATATATGTCAGACATATATGTCACATATGTCATAAATGTCACATGTGTCACATTGCTTGTCACAAATCACCCCAGTTCCTTTAAGCCATGGAAGCTACTTGCAATATTTCTGAAGGTAACATTCTCTCTGTATTTGTAAGATTGTCCTCTGGATTGGTTATATGTCTTGTATGTAACACATATCACCTATATGAATAGTGTCATAAATGTCATAAACTTCATACATGTAATGATTGTCACATATATGTCACAGGTGTCACATGTGAAATATTTATGTTATAGATAGTACAGCCATTTTACATATATGTCACATGCATGCCCCATAGTATATAATTTCCTCAAATTACATAAAGGTGTCTTCTGTCAAAAATGACCTTAATGTCACAGAGACCATATATGTCACATATGTTGTGAATGTCACATATGTCACCTATGTCACAATTATCATAAATATTACTTATCCCATATAAGTCGAATACATCACTTATGCCATTCATGTTATACAAATGTCATATATTTCATAAAAGGCACATAAACCCTAAAAGTCACATGTCACTATTATCATAGATGTCACAAATTTGACAAGTGACATCTGTCACAATTGGCACTCTCAATCTCTGCCTCATTTCAGCACTGCTATTTTCTGACTGTGTTTGTCTAGTTTTCTCTGTGTGCTACTGCCTGTCATGCTCTGAGTTCCTTTCTGCTGCAGTTCCTTGAATCCTGGAAATGATATTGTATCTGTCTAAAATGAGCTTCAGTATTCTCTGTAGGGTTTGGTTTTGTGGCCACCAATTGCCCCCATTCCATTATGATATGGAAGTACTCCTGCAATTACTCTGATGGGTAACATTCTCTCACTATATTAAGGATGTTATCTGGATTATTCATATGACCCATATGGCACCTCTATCACATATGTGATAAGTTTCACATATTTTATAATCTTCATGCATGAAATAATTGGCACATATATATCATACTTTTCGCATGTGATAATTTTAGGTCATAAAAAGTTCATATATGTCAGATATCCATTCCATACATATCATAAAGTTCACAAATGTCACAAAGGTGAGTCAAGTCCAAAATGATGTAAAAATCACACTGAACATATAGATCACATATGTCATTAATATCACATATGTCACATTGCTTTCACAAATACCCTTAGTTCTTTTAAGCCATGGAAGCAAATTGCAATTTCTCTGATGGGTAACATTCTGTGTTTATTTTTAATATTGTCCTCTGGATTGGTTTTACGTCATATATATCAAACATATCTCCTATGTGATTAGTGGCATAGATGTCTTAAATGTCATACATGTCATAATGGGCACATAAATGTCATACAAAACACATGTTATATTTTGTTTTCCTAAAAACTTATATATGTCAGATATATTGCCATGCATGTCATAAATGTCACAAATGTCACAAAGGTGAGTTAGGTGCAAAATATTGCAAATGTCACATTGAACATATATGTAATATATGTCATAAATATCATATATTTAACATTGCTTGACACAAATTCCCAAATTTACATTATGCTATTGAAGAAACTTGCAATTTATCTGATGGGTAACATTCTCTCTTTATATTTAAGACAGTCCTCTAGATTAGTTATATGTCATATATGTCACACATATCTCCTAATTGATTAGTGACATATATGACATAATGATCATATATGTCATAAAAGAAACATATCTGTCACACGTGTTAAATGTGAAATTTTTACGTTATAGATAGGTCATATATGTCAAATAGATGTCACATACATGCCCCAAAAGACATAAATGCCACAAAGGACATAAAGCTGTCCTCTGTCACAAATCACCATAATGACACAGAGACAATATATGTCACATATGTCATGAATGTCACATATGTCACATCTGTGACATATACTAAACATGTCATGGGTCTAAATGTCATACATGTCACCTATGTCACAGTTATCATAAATGGCACTTATGCCACATAAGTTGAAAACATCACTTAGGCCATGCATGACCTACATATATCATATATATCATAAATGTGATATAAAGCATAAAAGTCACATGTCACAAGTGTCATAGATGTCACAATTGTGACAAGTCACATCTGTCAAATTAGGGCTCTCAATCACTGCCTCATTTCTGCACTGCTATTTTCTGACTTTGTTTGTCTACTTTCCGCTTTGTGCTACTGCCTGCCATGCTATGAGGTTCCTTTATGCCGCAGTTCCTTCAATCCTGGTAATGATATTGTCTCTGTCTGAAATGAGCTTCATTATTCACTGTAGGGTTTGGATTTGTGGTAAAAAATTCCCCCATTTCATTATGACATGGAAGCACACTTGCAATTACTCTGATGAGCAACATTCTGTCGTTAAATTTAAGTTTCTTATCTTGTTTATTGATATGGGACATGTGCTGTCTCTATCACATATGTGATAAGTTTCACATATGTTATAATTTTCATACATGTATTAATTGGCACATATATGTCATACTTGTCACATGTGAAATTTTCATTTCATAAAAAGATCACATATGTTATATATACATGCCATGCATGTCACAAAAGTCACAAATGACACAAAGGTGAGTTAGGTCCAAAAGGTTGTAAATGTCACATTTAACATATATGTCACATATCTCATAAATGTCACATGTGTCACATTGGTTGTCAAAAATTCCCTCTGTTCCATTATGCCATGGAAAAAACTTGCAATTTATTTGGTGGGTAACATTCTTTCTTTATACTTAATATTGTCCACTGGATTAGTTTTATGTCATTCATGTCACACATGTCACCTTTGTGATTAGTGTCATATATATCATAAAAGACATGCATGTCATGATAGTCACATATATGTCACACGTTGCAAATGTGTAATTCTAATCTCATAGATAGGTCATATATGTCACATATATGTCACATACAGGCCTCAAAATACATAAATGACACAAATGACATATGGGTGACATCTGTAACAAATGACTTTAATGTCACAGAGACCATATATGTCACAAATGTCCTGAATGTCACATAGGTCAAACAGGTGAGATATACTAAACATGACATGGGTCTAAATGTCATATATGTCACCTATGTCACAATTATCATAAATGTCAATTATGCCACAGAAGTCGAATACATCCCTTAAGCCATGCATGATCTACACATGTTATATATTTTATAAATTGCATATAAAACGTAAAAGTCACATGTCACAAGTGTTATAGATGTTACAATTGTGACAAGTGACATCTGTCACAATTAGCACTCTCAAACACTACCTCATTTATGCACTGCTATTTTCTGACTTTGTTTGTCTACTTTCCTCTTTGTGCTTCTGCCAGCCATGCTCAGAGGTTCCTTTCAGCTGCAGTTGCTTCAATCATGGTAATTATTTGTGACCAACAATTTTACACATGTGACATTTATGAGATATATGACAATTATGTTCCATGTGAAATTTTCAACATTTTGGACCTACCTCTCCTTTGAGACATTTGTGACCTTTATGACATGCATGGCATGCATATCCGACATATATGAACTTTGTGATACAAAAATATTACACGTAAAACTTAGGACTTATATGTGCAAATAATTACATGTATGAAGATTATACCATGTGTGAAACTTATCACATGTGTGATAGAGATGCCATAAGGGCCATATAAATAATCCAGATAACATCCTTAAATACAATGAGAGAAAGTTACCCATCAGAGTAATTGCAAGAGTGCTTCCATGTAATAATTGAATTGGGGGAATTTGTGACCACAAAACCAAACCCTTCGGAGAATACTGAGGCTCATTTTAGACAGAGACAATATAATTAACAGGATTGAAGGAACTGTGGCAGAATAGAATCTCTGTGCATGGCAGCCAGTAGTACAAACAGGAATGTAGAAAAACAAAGTCAGAAAATAGCAGTGCTGAAACGAGTCAGAGACTGAGAGTGCTAATTGTGACAGATATGACTTGTCACAAATGTGACATCTATGACAGTTATGACATGTGACATTTAGGGTTTATATGCCATTTTTGAAATATATGACATTTGTATGTCATGAATGGCATAAGTGATGTATTCGAATTATGTGGCATAAGTGACATTTATAATTGTGATGTAGGTGACCCATGACATTTAGACCCATGACATGTTTAGTATATGTCACATAGGTGAAATATGAGACATAAACGACATATGTGACATATATGGTCTCTGTGACATTAAGGTCATTTTTGACAGAAGGTACCTTTATGCCATTTGTGGCATTTATGACTTTTGGGGCATGCATGTGCAATATTTGTGACATATATGACCTATCTATGACATAAAAATTTCACATGTGACACGTGTGACATCTATGTGCCAATTATGACATGTATGATGTTTATGACATCTATGACACTACACCGATAGTTGATATGTGTGACATATGTGACATATAACCAATCCAGAGGGCAATTTTAAAAATGAGAGAGAATGTTAAGCATCAGATATATTGCAAGTTGCTTCCATGGATTAAGGGAACTGGGGGTATTTGTGACAATCAATGTGACACATGTGATGTTTATGACATATGTGACATATATGTTCATTATGGCTTTTACATCATTTTGGACCTAACTCACCTTTGTAACATTTGTGAACTTTATGACATACCTGGAATGTATATCTGAAATATATGAACTTTTTATGACATAAAAATATCACATGTGTCACATGTGACATATATGTGCCAATTATTACATGTATGAAGATTATAACATATGTGAAACTTATCACATATGTGATAGAGATGCCACATGGGCCACATCAGTAATTCAGATAACATACTTAAGTATAACGAGAGCATGTTACCCATCATAGTAATTGTATGAGTGCTTCCATGTCATAATGGAATGGCGAGAATTGGTGACCACAAATCCAAACCCTACAGAGAATACTGAAGCTCATGTTAGACAGAGACAATATCATTACCAGGATTGAAAGAACTGCAGCAGAAAGAAACGTGTGAGCATGACAGGCAGTAGCACCAAGAGAAAAGTAGACAAACAAAGTCAGAAAATAGCAGTGCTAAAATGAGACAGAGATTGAGAGCACTAATTGTAACAGATGTGATTTGTCACTCTTGTGACATCTATGACAGTTGTGACATGTCACTTTTACAGTTTGTATGCCATTTTTGAACTATATGACATTTGTATGTCATGAATGGCATAAGTGAAGTATGCGACTTATGTAGCACAAGTGACATTTATGATAATTGTGACATAGGTGACATATATGACATTTAGACACATTACATGTTTAGTATATGTCACATAGGTGACATATGTGACCTTCACAAGATATGTGACATATATAGTCTCTGTGACATTAAGGTCATTTGTGACAGAAGACACCTTTATGTCATTTGTGGCATTTATGTCTTTTGGGACATGCATGTGATACATATGTGACACATATGAATTTTCTATGACCAAAAAATTTCACATGTGACACGTGTGATATCTATGTGCCAATTATGACATGTATGAGGTTTATGACATCTCTGACACTAATCCCATAGGTGATATGTGTGACACATATGATATATCACCAATCCAGAAGACAATCTTAAACATAAATAGAGAATGTTACATTTCAGAGAAATTACAGGTTGCTTTCGTGGCTTAAGGGAACTGGTGGTTTTTGTGAAAAGCAATGTGACACATGTGACATTTATGACATATGTGACATATATGTTCATTGTGACTTTTACATCATTTTGAACATAACTCTCTTTCGTGACATTTGTGACCCTCATGACATGCATGGAATGTATATCTGACATGAACTTTTTATGACATAAAAATATCACATGTGACACTTATGACATAAATGTGCCAACTATGACATGTATGAAGATTATAACATACGTAAATCTTATTACATATGTGATAGAGATGCCATATGAGACATATCAGTAATCTAGAAAACATACTTAAGTATAACGAGAGCATGTTACCCATCAGAGTAATTGCAAGTGTGCTTCATGTCATAATTGAAAGGGTGGAATTGTTGACCACAAATCCAAACACTACAGTGAACACTGAATCTCATTTTAGACAGAGACAATATCATTACGAGGATTGAAGGAAATGCAGCAGAAAGGATCCTCTGAGCATGTCAGGCAGTAGCACAAAGAGAAAAGTGGACAAAGTCAGAAAATAGCAGTGCTGAAATGAGACAGAGATTGAGAGCGCTAATTGAGACAGATGTGACTTGTCACAATTGTGACATCTATGACACTTGTGACATGGAAATTTTAGGATTTATATGCCATTTTTGAAATATATGACATTTGTATGTCATGAATGACATAAGTGAAGTATTTGAATTATGTGGCATAAACAACATTTATGATAATTGTGACATAGATGACATATATGACATTTAAACACATGACATGTATAGTATATGTCACATATGCGACATTCACAACATATGTGACATATATGGTATCTGTGACATTAAGGTCATTTGTGACAGAAGACAACTTTATGTCTTTTGTGGCATTTATGTCTTTTGGGGCATGCATGTGAAACATATGTGAAATCTATGACATTTTTATGACGTAAAAATTTCACATGTGACACGTGTGACATCTATGTGCCAATTATGGCATGTATGAAGTTTATGACCTCTATGACACTAATCACATAGGTAATATGTGTTACATATATGACAGATAACCAGTCCAGAGGACAGTCTTAAAAATAAAGAGAGACTGTTACACATCAGAGAAATTGCAAGTTGCTTCCATGGCTTAAATGAACTGGGGGTATTTGTGACAAGCAATGTGACACATGTGACATTAATGATATATGGGACATATATGACCATTGTGACTTTTACATCATTTTGGACCTAACTCACCTTTGTGACATTTGTGACCCTTATGACATGCATGGAATTTATATCTGACATGAAATTTTTATGACATAAAAATATGTAAAACATATGACATATATGTGCCAATTATGACATGTATGAAGATTATAACATACATAATACTTATCACATATGTGATAGAGATGCAATATGGGTCATATCAATAATCAAGATAACCTATTTAAGCATAATGAGGGCATGTTACCCATCAGAGTAATTGCAAGATTGCTTCCATGTCATAATAGAATGGGGGGAATTGGTGACCACAAATCCAAAACCTACAGAGAATACTGAAGCTCATTTTAGACAGAGACAATATCATTACCAGGATTGAATGAACTGCTGCAGAAAGGAATGTATGAGCATGACAGGCAGTAGCACCAAGAGAAAAGTAGACAAACAAAGTCAGAAAATAGCAGTGCTGAAATGAGGCAGAGATTGATAGCGGTAATTGTGACAGATATGACTTGTCATAATTGTGACATCCATGACACTTGTGATTTTTATGGTTTATATGCCATTTTTGAAATATATGATATGTGTATTTCACGAATGGCATCAGTGATGTTTTCGACTTATTTGGCATAAGTGACATTTATGATAATTGTGACATAGTTGACATATATGACATTTAAACACATGACATGTTTAGTATTGGGTACATGACTTTCAGTCCCAGGTTTTTTGTATTTTTTTTTCTTTTAAACCCCAGTTTGACTGGCTGTGTGTCTTTCCTATAATTTTTCCTTTAACTTTCCTTCCCTTTCTAGGTGTTTTGCTCCATTGTGAGGCCTGGAATATACGAGACAGAGTATTTTCACACATATTGCCTGGAGAACCTGTTGAAACGAGGCTCATTCGCATATGAATTCTTTCAGGATGGCTGTCCCTGAAAATCCACTTGAAACCCACTCTGGGATTGCAAATCCAATGTACTTACACAGGTTTTATTGATGAGAAATTCCAGAGACAGCCCTTGCACTGCCTGTGAATATTAAAAGCAAACACTCTGTGAAGAATTAAGGGAAGAGGACTCAGCCAAATGACATAATGTTCAACTGGAATGATGAAACTCAATGGAAAAACATGGCAAAATCAACTTCCCGGTCCTCAGATGTCTCATGTCCCGCTTGCACTGCATCCATTAGATTTGCAGTCATTTTCCATATACTCATGAAAAAACTTCATCAAGGGAACTTTCAGAAAAAAATACTGTTTAATATAAAGCCTTTTCTAATCTTGCCCTAAAAGGACCTGCCTAATAAATAAGTCTCCATGACAACGTGTAGCATTGTGATCCAGGTCCCTTAGGGCACAGCTGTGTCATAGATTCTGGGCTCCAGCTCACAATGCTGCTCAGCCAATCACAGCCAAGGGTGGTTGCCTAGCAAAATTAGGCCTCTTTATTGCTGTAACTAGGTGTGGACCATCTCTTCAGCATTCCAGCATGTTTCCAAATACTCTGCCACTCCACTAATGCAGTATTTTCCTTTCCCTTGCTTGTATCCTTCATGATTTGTTTTGTTATTTCCTCAACATATAGTGTGCTCACACAAAGTGAATTGAATAAAAATTCCTGGAGAGCCTCTTTCTCTCTCCTGCATTCTAAGGGGCACAAACATGACTCAGACAATGGATGTAATTTTTCAAATGCATGGAAGGAAAAATTTAAAGAGAGGGAAATGTCACAATGCAATAGAGAGGGCTTGCTTTCTAATCCCGCCATCTCCAAACAAATTCAGTCGAGGATTCTTGCCCATATGTTGAGATGAGTATTCTCTGGGGAACAGGATTCACAGGATTAGTGACTTACAAAATGAGAACTCCTGCAAGGCACGAAAGTTGGGTGTACCTGCCTCAGCTTGCCTACTTCCACTTGTTTTACATTTGTCAGAACCCAATTTACAGGAGGTCAACAGCATAGGCAGCATAGAACTGAGGATCCTAGACAGGAGCTCCATTCTCAGTATAGAACTGAAAAACATACAACAGAGACAATGATCAGCACATTTTCCCAAACTCCAGATATAGCCTTCTGGATGAGAACAACATTGAAATTGTGTCCATGACTTTCAGTGGTTAAGAGAACAACCGAACCTATTTTGAATAATTTCTTTCTCTCCAAAACTCATGGAAAATCCCATCTCGCTAGGCCTAAAAAATCTTAGCAAACTGGTGAAAAGACACAAGTGATCCATTAGAGGAGTGGGTGGGACAGGCTTTCACACTACCCACATTTGCTTCTCTAACACACCTTGATCGGCACCCTCCATGCAACTTGGGAGAACATCAGAGGCCTAGAGCTGAGGAAGTGGCAGTACTTGCCCAAGGTGTGTCATCATATGCTTATAGCTCAGAGGCACTAATCCCAAGGAAACCTGGCTTAGGTGGAAAAGATGAAGAATGAGTGAAATGGCCTGAGCGATTTGGCTCCTGAAAGGGAAGAAAGGGGACATGAGAGGCTCATAGTGTCAGCCCCTGGCTGGCAGTTTGAGGCCTCAGTAAAAGTGTGCACTTTAGCAGTGGTGACCCTGGCCAGCTGGGAAATTGTGTGCTCTGAGTTGCAATAAGCTGTGGTTTCCATTTTCATTTTCAGATGTGGTCAGAAAATGTGAAGTATGTTTCAGTGATTCAAGAGTCTTAGCTACCAAGGAGGTGATCTCAAATAAAGTGCAGAGGCCAAGAATTGAGCAAGAACCCTTGAAGGTTGAAGCCAACTGAAATGAACTTGAGAGTTTCAGGTCTATAATCTTTGGGAAATTTTCCTTTAAGATTTTGTATAAATATCTGCTTCCGTGGGAAGTAAGCCTACAGGTGGCATAGGGGAAATCTTCCCATTCCTCACACTGATTGAAATGCCACCGTTTGTCAGTTGGATTCCCTAATGGATTGGAACACTCAGAAGTGTCATAACAACACATTGTCACTGGTTGAATTTCAGAATAGAGGCATTGCTGTCATGTTGTATAATTACAAGTGAAGACTGCAGTCTATTTACAACTGCCAGGCTGGACAATCCCTAGGAGGCGAAAATGCTCAGAAAAGTGCAAGTGATTAGAAGCAAAAGACCCTACTCAGTTAAATAGGGCATTCCTCAGAGGCAAAATATTTGAGGAAAGAGGAAGGACCTGGGTGGATTGTTACAAACAAATGATAAAAAATTCCTTTGAAGAGCTCAGAACAAGTGTTCACTCCAGGCCATCAGATGGGAGTGGATTGGGGACAGGAGACAGCAGAGCACAGGAAAAGGTCAACTTTGTAGACTCTGAGATATTTACTGTGGATCACAGAAGGCACACACCATACTCTACAGTGTCAACACAGTCAAAATTTCCCTTCCCGAGTGAGCAGCTTCCCAAAAGACCATCAAGTAGAAAGATGAAACATTCGAGATGTTAGCAAAAGGTGTTTAGAGCAACATTTGGGGTGGATGAAAAGTGTCAGTACCTGTCAGACTTTCCAGTTTTCTTGGGAGAAAATCTGTTCTCATGTATGATACCCCACAGTTGTTTCCTGTGCTGTGCTTTGAACACTCCATTATACAATTTGGAGGTGAACATGTTTGTCTCACCAAGAGAGAGCTAGAAAAACAGAAACCTAAGAAAAAACAAAAAACCCAAAAAGAGCCAGAAAAGAAAATGAAAATATTTAAACTGGTTTCCTCCAATGTCATTGAATGACTATCTATTGAAGGATTTAAAGCTGAACTCTGTAGTCCCCAGACCATCTAGCTCAGGAATACCCAAGCCAAAATTGGAATGACATGTGAAGTGATACTCTCATGTGTGGAGCTCTGATACCATAGAAAATATGTCATCTTGACCCCTGCCCCATTCCCCAAGACTCTTCTCTAAGGAGATGAATACAGAGGTTTTATCAGGCTTGTCTCTGCGGTCCTTTTCTGTCTTCTCTTAGGATTCCCTGCATGATTTCCTGCTTTGTGCTTCCCTCCACGTGGTGTTAGTTCACATATGTGACAACAACTCTGACGTCTTGTAGGAATAATGTGATAATGCGGAAATTTAATTTTCCTTATCATAGTCCCAGGTTTTTTCTGTGTTTTTCTTTTTTCTTTTAAACCTCAGTTTGACTGGCTCTGTGTCTTTCCTATAATTTTTCCTTTAACTTTCCTTCCCTATCAAGTTGCTTTGCTCCATTATGTGGCCTGGTATAGACAAGACAGAGAATTTTCACACATATTGCCTGGAGAACCTGTTGAAACCATGCTCATTGGAATATGAATTGTTTCAGGATGGCTGTCCCTGAAATTCCACTTGAAACCCACTCTGGGATTGCAAATCCAATGTGCTTGCAAAGGTTTTGTTGCTGAGCAATTCCAGAGACAGCACTTAGACTGCCTGTGATTTTTACAAGCAATCAATCTGTGAAGAGTTTAGGGAAGAAGACTCAGCCAAATGAAATAATGTTCAACTGGAAAGAAGAAAGTCAAGGGAAAATCGTGGCAAAAATCTACTTCCAGGTCCTGAGATGTCTCATGCCCCACTGATACAGAATCCATGGGTAGATTTGCAGGCATTTTCCATCTACTCATGAACAAACTCCATCAAGGGAGCTTTCAGAAAAAATACTGTTTTAATAAATGCCTTTTCTAATCTTGCCCTAAAAGGACCTGCCTACTACCTATGTCTCTATGACAAGGTGCAGCATTGTGATCCAGGACCCTTAGGGCACAGCTGTATCATAGACTCTGGCCTCCAGCTCACAATTCTGCTCAGCCAATCCCAGCCAAGTGTGGTTGCCTGGCAAACTTAGGCTTCTTTATTGCTGTAACTAGGTGTGCCCAGCTCTTCAGCATTCCAGCATGTTTCCAAAAACTCAGCCACTCCACTAATGCAGTATTTTCCTTTCCCTTGCTCATATCCTTCTTGATTTTTTTGCATTTTCCTCATGATAAAGTGTGCTCACACAAAGTGAATTGAACAAAATATCCTGGAGAGCCTCTTTCTCTCTCCTGCGTTCTAAGGGGCACAAACATCACTCAGACAGTGGATGTAATTTTTCAAATGCATGGAGGGAGCAAATTTCAAGCAAGGGAAATGTCACAATGCAATAGAGAGGGCTTGCTTTGTAAGCCTGCCTTCTCTAAACACATTCAGTCCAGGATTCTTGCCGATATGTTGAGATGAGTTTTCTCTGGAGACCAGGATTCAGAGGATCAGTGCCTTACAAAATGAGAACTCCTGCAAGGCACGAATTTTGGGTGTACCTGCCTCAGCTTGCCTACTTCCACGTGGCTTACATTTGTCATAACCCATTTTAGAGGAGGTCAACAGCTTAGGCAGCATTGAACTGAGGATCCTAGAGATGAGCTCCTGTCTCAGTATAAAAATGAAAAACATACAATAGAGACAATGATCAGCACAATTTTCCAAACTCCAGATATGAACTGCTAGATGAAAACAACATAGAATTTGACTCTATGACTTTCAGTGGTTCAGAGAACAACCGAATCTTTTCTTGAATGAATTGTTTCTCTCCAACACTCATGGAAAATCCCTTCTCGGTAGGCCCAAATGAACTTAGCAAACTGGTGAAATGACACAAGTGTCCCATTAGAGGAGTGGGTGGTACAGGCTTTCACACTATGCACTTTTCCTTCACTAACACACCTTGATCGGCACCCTCCATGCATCTTGGGAGAACATACAAAGCCTAGAGCTGAGGATGTGCCTGTACTTGCCCAAGGTGTGTCATCAAATGCTTATAGCTCAGAGGCACTATTCCCAAGGTGACCTGGTTTAGGTGGAAAAGATTAAGAATGTGTGAAATAGCCTGAACTATTTGGGTCCTGAAAGGGAAGAAAGGGGACATGAGAGCCTCATAGTGTAAGCCCCTGGCTGGCAGGTTGAGGTCTCAGTAAAAGTGTGCACTTTAGCAGTGGTGACTCTGGCCAGCTGGGAAATTGTGTGCTCTGAGTTGCAGTAAGCTGTGGTTTCCATTTTCATTTTCAGATGGCATCACATAATGTGACCGTAAGTTTCAGTGTTTCAAGAGTCTTAGCTACCAAGGAGGTGATCTCAAATAAAGTGTAGAGGCCAAGAATTGAGCAAGAACCCTTGAAGGTTGAAGCCAACTGAAATGAACTTGAAAGTTTCAGGTCTATACTCTTTGGGAAAATTTTTCTTTAAGATTTTGTATAAATATCTGCTTCCATGGGAAGTCAGCCTACAGGTGGAATAGGGGAAATAGCCCTTTGCTCACACTGATTGAAATGCCACCATTTGTCAGTTGGATTCCCTAATGGATTGGAATACTCAGAAGTGTCATAGCAACACATTGTCACTGGTAGAATTTCAGAATAGAGGCATTGCTGTCACTTTGTATAATTACAAGTGAAGACTGCAGTCTATTTACCACTGAATGGCTGGACAATCCTGAGGAGGCCAAATTTCTCAGAAAAGGGCAAGTGATTAGAAGCCAAAGCCCCCTGCCCTGTTGAATAGGGCATTCCTCAGAGGCCAAGCTTTTCAGAAAGAGGAAGGTCCTGGGTGATTGTTACACACAAATGATAACAAATTGCTTTGAAGAGCTCAGAAAATGTGTTCCCTCCAGGCCATCTGATGGGAGTGGATTGGGGACAGGAGACAGCAGAGCACAGGAAAAGATCAAATTTGTATACCCTGAGATATTTACAGTGTATCACAGAAGGCACACAACATATTCTTCAGTGTCAACACAGTCAAAATTTCCCTTCCCGAGTAAGCAGCTTCACAAAAACCATTGAGGAGAAAGATGAAACATTCGAAATCTTGGCAAAAGGGGTTAAGAGCACACTTGGGGTGGATGAAAAGTGTCAGTACCTGTCAGACTTTCCGGTTTTCTTGGGAGAAAATCTGTTCTCATGTATGATACCCCAAAGTTGATTCCTGTGCTGTGCTTTGAAGAGTCCGTTATAGAATATGGAGGTGAACCTGTTTGTCTCACCAAGAGAGAGCTAGAAAAACAGAAACCTAAGAAAAACCAAAAATCCCATGAAGAGCCAAAAAAGAAAATGAAAATATTTATACTGGTTTCCACCATTGTCGTTGAATGACTATCTATTGAATGATTTAAAGCTGAACTCTGTAGTCCCCAGATCATCTACCTCAGGAATTCCCAAGCCAAAATTGCAATGACGTGTGAAGTGATAATCTCATGTGTGGAGCTCTGACACCATAGAAAATATGTCATCTTGACCCCTGCCCCATTCCCCAAAACTCCTCTCTAAGGAGATGGATACAGAGGTATTTTCCGGCTTGTCTCTGCGGTTCTTTTCTGTATTCTCTTAGGGTTCCCTGCATGATTTCCTGCTTTGTGCTTCCTTCCCCATGGTGTTAGTTCACATATGTGACAACAACAATGACATCTTTTAGGAATAATGTGATAATGCTGAAATTTAATTTTTCTTATCATAATCTCAGGTTTATTCTCTTTTATATTTTTTTCTTTTAAACCTCAGTTTGACTGACTCTGTCTCTTTCCTATAATTTTTCCTTTACCTTTCCTTCCATTTCTAGTTGATTTGCTCCATTATGAGGCCTGGTATAGACAAGACAGAGTATTTTCTCACATATTGCCTGGAGAACCTTTTGAAACCATGCTCATTGGAATATGAATTGTTTCAGGATGGCTGTCCCTGAAAATCCACTTGAAACCCACTCTGGGATTGCAAATCCAATGAGCTTGCAAAGGTTTTGTTGCTGAGAAATTCCACAGACAGCCTTTCGACTGCTGTGATTGTTACAAGCAATCACTCCTAGAAGAATTTCGGGAGGAGGACTGAGCCAAATGACATCATGTTCAACTGGAAAGAAGAAACGTAAGGGAAAATTGTGGTAAAAATAAAATGCCAGGTCCTCAAAAGTCTCATGCTCCACTGACTGCATCCATGGGTAGATTTGCAGGCATTTTCCATCTACTCCTGATCAAACTCCATCAAGATTGCTTTCAGAAAACATAATATTTTAATAAATGCCATTTCTAATCTTGCCCTAAAAGGACCTGCCTAGTACCTATGTCTCCATGACAACGTGCAGCATTATGATCCAAATCCGTTAGGGCACAGCTGTGTCATAGATTCTGGGTTCCAGCTCACAGTGCTGCTCAGCGCATCACAGCCAAGCCTGGTTGCCTGGTAAACTTAGGCCTCTTTATTGCTGTAACTAGATGTGGCCCACCTCTTCAGCATTCCAGCATGTTTCCAAAAACTCAGCCACTTCACTAATGCAGTGTTTTCCTTTCCCTTGCTTGTATTTTTCATGAATATTTTTGCATTTTCCTAATCATAAAGTGTGCTCACACAAAGTGTATTGAATAAAACTTCCTCGATAGCCTCTTTCTCTCTCCTGCTTACTAAGGGGCACAAACATCACTCAGAAAGTGGATGTAATTTTTCAAATGCATGGAGGGAACAAATTTCAAGAGAGGGAAATGTCACAATGCAATAGAGAGGGCTTCCTTTCTAAACCTGCCATCTCTAAACACATTCAGTCCAAGTTTCTTGCCGATATGTTGAGATGAGTTTTCTCTGGCTAGCAGGATTCAGAGGATCAGTGCCTTACTAAATGAGAACTCCTGCAAGTCACGAATGTTGGGTGTACCTGCCTCAGCTTGCCCACTTCTACTTGGTTTTCATTTGTCAGAACCCAATTTAGAGCAGGTCAACAGCTTAGGGAGCATTGAACTGAGGATCCTGTACAGGAGCTCCTGTCTCAGTATAGAAGTGAAAAACATACAACAGAGACAATGATCAGCACATTTTCCAAAATCCACATATAACCTGCTGGATGACAACAACATAGAAATTGGGTCTATTACTTTTAGTGGTTCAGAGAACAACCGAATATTTTCTTGAATATATTGTTTCTCTCCAAAACTCATGGAAAATCCAATCTCCCTAGGTCCAAATAAACTTAACAAATGGGTAAAGTGACACAAGTCATCCATTAGAGGAGTGAGTGGGACAGGCTTTCACACTATGTTCTGTTCCTTCTCTAACACACCTTGATTGTCACCCTCCATGAAACTTGGGAGAACATACAAGGCCTAGAGCTGAGAATGTGGCTGTACTTGCCCAAGGTGTGTCATCAGATGCTTATAGCTCAGAGGCACTAATCCCAAGGAGACCTGGTTTAGGTGGAAAAGATGAAGAATGAGTGAAATGGCCTGAGCTATTTGGCTCCTGCAAGGGAATAAAGGGGACATGAGAGTCTCATAGTTTTAGCCCCTGGCTGGCAGTTTGAGGCCTCAGAAAATGTTCGAAGTTTAGCAGTGTTGACCCTGGCCAGGTGGGAAATTGTGTGCTCTGAGTTGCAGTAATCTGTGGTTTCCATTTTCATTTTCAGATGTGGTCAGAAAATGTGACAGTATGTTTCAGTGTTTGCAGAGTCTTAGCTACCAAGGAGGTGATCTCCAATAAAGTGTAGAGGCCAAAAATTCAGCAAGAACCCTTGAAGGTTGAAGATAACTTAAATAAACTTGAGAGTTTCAGGTCTATACTCTTTGCTAAAACTTTCCTTTAACATTTTGTATAAATATCTGCTTCCATTGGAAGTCAGCCTCCTGTTGGCATAGGGGAAATTGCCCCTTCCTCACACTGATTGAAATGCCACCATTTGTCTGTTGGATTCCCTAACACATTGGAACACTCAAAAGTGTCATAGCAACACATTGTCACTGGTTGAATATCAGAAAAGAGGCATTGCTGTCATGTTGTGTAATTACAAGGGAAGACTGAAGTCTATTGACCACTGTGAAGCTGGACAATCCCCAGGAGGCCAAAATGCTCAGAAAAGGGCAAGTGATTAGAAGCCAAAGCCCCCTGCTCAGTTGAATAGGGCATTCCACTGAGGCAAAGTTTTGAGGAAAGAGGAAGAACCTGGGTGGAGTGTTACAAACAAATGATAACAAATTCTTTTGAAGGGCTCAGAAAATGTGGTCCCTCCAGTCGATCTGATGGGATTGGATTGGGGAGAGGAGATAGCAGAGCACAGGAAAAGCTCAAATTTGTAAGTTCAGCTATTTTGTCCTCTGAGTGCCTGGGAACTAAAGGAGGCAGATGCCCATAGAGAGCCTCAAAGGGGGTAATTCCAGCAATGTAGTGAGTACATCGGTCTCTTAGTAGTGCAAAGGGAAGGGGGCTTACCCAATTATCGCCACTTTGGAGAATCAATTTGGTCAGTGTCTCCTTTATGGTTCGATTCATTATCTCTACTTGCCCAGAACTCTGTGAACAATTTTCACAATCTAGTTTCCAATTAACTTTCAGGAGCTGAGCAAGCTTCTGGGTAATTTGAGCTATGAAACCTGGGCCATTGTCGGAGCCCATAGATAAGGGTAGGCCAAATCATGGGACTATTTCATATAAGAGTTTTTTGACTACAACTAAAGCTGACTCAGATCTAGTAGGGAATGCTTCTACCCAGCCAGTGAAGGTATCAACCAACACCAGGAAGTATTGATGCCCCTGAAGGCCATGTTTCTTCATTTCAGTAAAGTCAATTTCCCAATGTTCACCTGGACTTTTTCCTTTGAGTCTGGTAGTTTCCAAATCTTGACATTTCTTTGAGTTAACCTGTTGTCATTGTGGGCATCTGGAGCTAATGGAGGTTGCCATCTTAGTCAGATGGGGAATCAAAAATCTGCTTCTGAACAATTCGGCCAGTTTGGTTCCCCCCATATGAGTAGACTGGTGAGTCTGGTTAAGAAGCTCTCATCCTAAGGCTTCGGGCACTAACACCCGCTTATATGGTAACTGCAACCATCCTCCAGGAAGGTTAGGTTCTGCCTTTAACTGAGAGGCCAAATGATGGTCCTTTTGTGAGTAGACCGGTTCTGACAATGTCTGAGGTGTCAGCAATGGTGCTGTTGTATCCTCAAATGTCCCCTCTGATGTAGTAGCTATTTCTCAGGCTGCACAGTCAGCCAAATTGTTTCCCCGAATTATTGGATCATCCCCTTTTTGGTGAGCCTTGCAATGGATGAGAGCCACTTGCTGTGGTAGCCAAACAGCTGCCAAAAGTTCTAGGATCTGGGGAGCATTTTTGATTTTTGATCCCGCTGAAGTTAAAAGACCCCTCTCCTGGTATATGGCCCCGTGGACATGAATAGTGTCAAAGGCATACCTGTTATCCATATAGATGTTTACCCTCTTTCCAGTTGCTATCTTGAGGGCCTCAGTTAGGGCAATGTGCTCTGCGCATTGCACTGAAGTTCCAGGAAATAATCTTTTGGCTGAAAATACCTCGGTCTCAGTCGTTACTGCTGCCCCCACCACTTGCTTACCTCCGCAGATGAAACTAATTCCATCAGTGAAATAGTTCAGAGCATCGCACAAGGGGAGATCTGACAAGTCCGCTCGAAGGTTTTGTCGTCTCTCAACGAGGTCTGTGCACTGGTGGAGAGGGACTGTAGAGTCATCGTTGGGCATGAGAGTGGCAGGGTTTAAGGCTGAGGAGGTTTTGAACATTATTGAGTCTGGGTCTAGCAGCAGGGCTTGTTAAAGTAGGACCCGGGCATTTGATAACCACTTTTCAGGCGGGGCCTTGATAAGAGTCTCTAGGCAGTGGGAGGTTGCTATGGTGAGCCTTTGTCCAAACATAAGCTTTTTGGCTTCTTTCAGAAGCAAGGTCACTGCAGCTAGAATCCTAAGACAAGGAGGCCATCCTGCCGCAACCGTGTCAAGTTTCTTGGAGAGTTAAGTGATGGGTCACTGCCAAGGTCCCAGCTCCTTTGTTAAAACCCCTTTTGTGACCGCTAGCTGTTCATCTGCATACAGGGTGAAGGGTTTCGTCACATTTGGGAGCCCTAAGGACGGGGCCTGAGATAGTGCCTGTTTAAGTTGAAGGAAAGCCTCATCATATTCATTAGTCCATTACAGGGGTTTTTGAGTATCCCCTTTTAAAGAATCATACAGGGGTCTGGCCATTTCTGTGAAGTCTAAGATCCAGAGTCTGCAGTGTCCAACTGCTTGCAAGAACTCACAGACCTGTCTTTTTGTCTTTGGTGGGGGATTTGTAATATAGCCTGAATCCTCTGGTCAGACAGAGTCCTTTTACCTTCATGTAGTCTATAGCCCAGATAGGTTACAGTCTGTTGGCACCATTGTGCCTTTTTAGTGGAGACTTTGTATCCCAGTTGACCTAAAGTCATCACCAGTTGCTCCAAGGCCTCTAAGCATAGTTCATAAGTGGGGGAGGCTATCAGTAAGTCATCTACATATTGTAAGAGCATCACCTCCAGATGATATTCCCAAAATCCCATCAAGTCTCTTGCTAGAGCCTCATCAAAGAGAGTGGGGGCATTTTTAATTCCTTGTGGTAACCAAGTCCAGGTCAGTTGCTCCATCACTCCTGACTCGGGATCTGTCCACTCAAAAGCAAAAATAGGTTGACTTACCAGAGCGATCGGCAAGGTGAAGAAAGTGTCCTTCAGATCCAGCACTGAGTACCAGGTGTATTCTGTGCTGAGTAGGCTCAGCAAGGTTTAGGGATTAGGAATGGTGGGATGCAAGGTTACCACTCATCTGTTTACCTCCCGTACATCTTGTACAGGCCGATAATCTGAGGTACCTGGCTTTTGCACTGGAAGCAAAGGTCAATTCCAAGGGGAAACACATGGCACTAATATACCATTTTATTTTAGCCTTTGGATGTGCACCAGGATTCCCTTCCGAGCAGGGAGGCTGATGGGGTATTGACTCAGCCTGATAGGAGTGGCCTGAGGTAACAGTTCTATAACCAAGGGTATGGGTTTATGTTCAATCCCAGGGGATAGTTTTCAGCCCAGACCTCAGGGATCGCTTTTTGCCACTTAGCTAGTAGCTCCCCATTAATTGGAGCTGGCATCTCGTCTTTCATTAAAAAATGTCCTTTGCCCTCTGGGTAGAGGGCCATCACATGGATTGCCCTTGACATGGGCAGATTTGTGCCTAATTTTAATTTGGGCTTATCTGCCTGAAAATCAATTTGCAGTTTTAGCTTGTGGAGTAGGTCTCTTCCCAGAAATGGATCCAAGCACTCAGCGACCCACAAGAATTCGTGGTGAGTTACCTTGTAACCCAGAAGAGCTATACCAGCAACCATTTTTGGGTAGGTCTTTCCCCCCCTGTAGCTCCAATTACATTTACTTTATCCTCTGAAAGTTTACCCAGGGGAGAAGTCAGAACCGAATACGTGGCTCCCATATCCATGAGGAAGTCCACAGGTTGCCCCCCCACTTGGACAGTTATCCAGGTCTCAGGTGGTGGCGGCGCGCCCTGGCACCCTCAATTTTGGGACATTAATGCCTTAGCATCACGCTCTAATTTGTTTTTCAGTTTTGGGCAGTCCTTGTGCCAATGGCCTGTTTCCTTACAGTAAGCACATTGATTCTTACCTAAAGGGGGATGTTGACTCTTAGTTTCACTTTTTGGTTTTCTTTTGTCCTTCTTGGTTTCTCTTTTGCAGAGTAATTCAAGGACTTTAGTCATCTTTTTGTTAGTTGCATCCTGTAGGATCTCATGATTTTCAAAGACTTTAAGGGAAATCTCAATCAGCTGGCAGAGCGACATTCCCTCAAATCCCTCTAATTTCTCTAATTTGCACATGATATCAGGTGCTGACTGTGACACAAAAGCGATGTTAATCACCCTAGCATTTTCTGGGGCCATCGGATAAATGGGAGTATATAAC
>PVLA01015780.1:0-23606 GCA_004027455.1 Hydrochoerus hydrochaeris
CGGGGAGGAAGCAGCCTGCTGCACTGGGGCAGGGCTCTTCCCACCGTGGGGATGGTTCTGAGGCAAGGAGGCAGAAATGGGGGTGCACAACCAGTGGGCTGGGGCCTCCCCTGGGCCCACCCCAGCAGGCAGGCTGGAGGACGGGCAGGTGGGGGTAAGAACACAGGCGTGTGGTGTTCGGGGGCCGTGCAGCGTGGGCCCCTCCCAGCTGTGGCTTGCTTTGGCAGGTAGGGCGCAGTTTAAGCGGAAGCTGAAAGCACCAGGGCAGCAGAAACAAGTGCGCATTCCGAGGTTTGGGAGGAGCCGTGGGCACCTAAACCCCAAATCCTCTCTGTGTGCTCTGGGAGGGTGATCTCATGTTCTGGTCTGGCACTCACCTTAGGGACATCTGTCCTTATGGAGCAGTGACCACCCAGATCACTGAATGCTGGAGAACGCAGGGCAGCCAACAGCCCAAGCGGTGTCCTGCTGGGCACTCTGGTCAGCATTTCCATCTGGGGAGGTTCCCAGAATGCCTAGAAGCCTTTCCTCGGGCTGGTTACTGTCCTGAGGTTGCAGTGGGAGGCCCGCAGTTGGCATCTTCATGGTGCCCAGCTCCTGGTGACTGCCAGGCCTTGCCCTGCTGCTCCTGGCAGCCCTGTAGTTTCTGGGTCTGTCCCCGGCCTCTGCTGGGGTCCTCAGTGTGCCTGCCCTCTCCTGCTGGCTCTGCTGAGCCTCCTTTGGGGTTTGCCTTTGATCCTGTCCTTTCTGGCTCCTGCAACAACATGGAGAAAGATGCAGCTTCAAAAGGGGTTCTGGAGCCAAGAGCCCCTGGAAGAGCTGCTGACAACCACAGGTCAGCAAACTGGCAGAACTTGATGGCCAGCTGAACAGGTCCACCATGACCCAGGCTGGCGGGTCCAACTCTGCCCTTTCCCCAAGTGCTCTTTCCCCTAGTTCTCAAAGCAGCCTCTCCAGGCCTGGACACAACAGCTGGCTGCCAGGGAAAGGAGCGGGGGAGGCACAGCCCTCAACCATTCGCCCCTCAGCAGGAACCAGGAGGCAGGGCGGGGAGTCCACGCCATACACAGCACCCTGCTCTGCCAGCTGCCAATGCTGCAGGCTTCAAGGTCCTCATCTGTGAAGCAGGGTCAGGGGAGCTGCCCCGGGGAAGGCTGCTCCAGGCTGGCTGGCCCAGGCCTGCACGGTCAGCTGAGGCTATCTGCAGGCAGTCTCACTCTACCTCAGAGGCTAGAAGGAAAAGTTACTCTGCTGCCAGCAGAGAAAGAAGCAGGCTCAGAGTGTGTGTGACAGCCCTGTTGGGAGGTGGGGCTCAGAAACGATGGCTGTAGGGTGCTGTTCCCACCAGGCTCCAAGCCCACACCCTCAGGGATCTCTCCTGGCCAGGCCTGGCCCTACCCCATTGGTCCTGAGCCCCAGCACTGCAAGCAGGAAGAGGCTGCCTGTGGGCATCCTAAGGGACCCTGGCGCTCACCTCTCCAGCCCTGGTGCAGGTGGCCCGGAGTGTCCCAGAGTCCTGCGAATATACTCTCGAGAGCGGATGTCAGCCTGGAGGAACAGACAGTGCAGTGAGCAGTGGTGGGCCCTCAGCTGGCTGCCAAACAGACAGGGAAATGCCTTCGTACCCTTCACGGGAAGCCCGCTCGGGTCCCCTTAGCCCCCACAGCCCCGTCCATGTCCATGTGTGACTGACAGGGTGCCCGGACCTCAGGGGTTGCAGGGGCTGGGGGTGGCCGGGCTACTCAGCTTCCCTTGTGCTCACAGCTCCTCCTCCCAGGAGTTCTGCTCTGAGTGGGGGGACTCAAGCGGGCCAGTCTGCCCTCACTCTGGGGTCCCTTTCTGTCAGCTGTGACCACTGCCTGGCTGCCTGTCTCCTAAAGTCTCGCAAAGTTTCTGAGAAAAAAAGGGTTCAGGGGTCACAGATGGGGACTGTGACAGATACCGTGGAGGATACAGAATGGGGTCACACTGAGTGGGACACCCCCAGACAGCCTGGCCTCAGGAAACCCCCTGATCCCAGCTCAGATGGGTTTAGCTTAGCTCCGGGCTTTGCGACACATTGACAGCAACAGCTAATCCCAGACAGCCTCTGCTGCAGCTCAAGGGGCTGTGGGCGGGTGCAGGGCCGGGCAGAGCCCAGCCTGCAGCGGGTGCAGCGGCACTTGGCCCCAGATGCCACACTGCGAGAGGCTTGGGTCCCCTTAGCCCCACCTCCCCACTCCCAGCAACTTCCGGCTGTGCAGCAGGGAGGGTCAGCGCTGAGGCGAGGGCCCTCAGATGAAAGTGGACCAAGCTGCCAGTGCTGCCTCCCCCCAGCAGACAGAAGTGGGCTCCAGGCGGCCTGCATCTCATGCCAGCCGGGGCTTCCACGGTGTGGGCAGGATTCAGCAGGCTCCTCTCCAGCACCAGACATAGGCCTCGCCCCACTTCTAGGTGCTGGGGCAGCTGGACCCTCACCTGCAAGGCCGGGGGACCAGAGGCCTGCAGGTGTAGGACAGCACAACCAGGGTTCCTGGGCCTCCTCTCTTTAGACCCCAGGCGAGTGATGGAAGAAGAAAGGCCTCCTGGGGCTGGGGGAACAACCCACGGGCCCGGGGGCGCATGGGCTCACGGGCTCATGAGCACGGTAGCACCCTGGGCGGGGAGGGTGGGATGGTGGTGGATGTGTGAGGGTGTTTCAGCTGCTCAGCAGCCAGCTCCAGGCACGGCCTCCCCACTGCGGTGAGTACCGCGCTGGCGCGTGAGCTGCTGCCGCCACCTGGAGGCCACTCTGCACACCTGCAGGGGCAGGGAGGGAGATGGAGGTGCTGGGCGAAGGGGCTGATTCTAGGGACACAGGCCCAGCATCTCCCCTGGGATGCAGCTGGGGCTGGGGGTGGCTTTCTCAGCCGAATCTAGCCGGTGGCCTTCTGTGTGTGGCTGTGGGCCAGAGTGGGCCAGGGAAGAGGCGGGCAATAGGGAAGCTTGGGGCTCTCTGTCCCCAGCATTGAGCATGCCCAGAGGGCTCCAGGCTAGGCTGCAACTCCAAAAGGCCCAGCTGCTTCTGTGGCACTCAGTGCCCTGTCCCTGAGTGAGGCTCCTACCCACCCCTGGCCTCCTGCAGGGTGGAGTGTCTCAAGCACACTCAAGGCCTCCCGAATGCCGTTCCAGCCAGACTGCCCTTTGTTCCTCTTCTGGGGATGGCTTCTCCTGGACCCCTGGCCTATGTGCCGCTCTGGGACACACACCAGCAGGTGACTGGGGAGCACAGGAAAGTGGTCCTGGGCCCTGTGAGCTCAGTTCGAGCTCCCCTGCCTGCAGGCTGTGTCCCTTCTCCACTGAGCTGGGCCCTGAGTGCTACACCCCGGACCCTGGCTGGGGCTCCCGGGGCTAGCGTGAGCCTTCTTCAGCACAGCACTCCGGCAAGGGCCTCCAGGTGGGGCCCTCCCTCTGGGCAGGGGAGCAAAATGGAGACTGCGGCACCCTGTCACCTGCGTGCAGGGCACAGCGGGCTTGGGCCAGGCAGCCTCTGCTCCTCTCCTCTGCCTCCAGGGTCTGGGAGGCCAAGTGGCTCTCCAGCAGGAAGCCTGGGACCTGTCCCCGGCCCAGGATCATCCTGACCTCACATTACTGTCCCATGATCCCACTGGGGCTGACAGGCAGCAAGTGACAAGGGGAAGAGAGGAGCCTGTACAGTCCCCCAACCTGCCGCCCACCTACAGGTGGTCCCACCTGGCGCACGGGCTCCGGGCTCCGGAATCTGCAACAGCGATGGGTCAGGCGCACGGCGGCCTCCAGGCTCATCTTGTGGCCCACGGAGATGTACAGGGGCTTAGTACTGTGGTCATGGCTCTTCAGGGCCTATGGACAGTGAGGCCAGAGTGCTGTGGGGGTTCATCCCCGTGGGGTCAGCACCAGCCTGAGCTGCAGGCTCTGACATCTCTGGTGGCAAGCGGTAGGCTGGGGTGTGTGGGATGTCTGGGGTACTCCAGTCTCCAAGTACCTCCCTACTTCCCCTCATGGGCAGGGTGGGATGAGTGTGGCTGAGGTCCCCTCGGCTTCACTGGGGTCAGAGGACACACACACATGTCCCATCACCTCCCTGTCGTCTGGTGAGAGAGGCAGGGAGACTCAGAGATGAGTGGGCCTTGTACGCACACATGTGAGCACACGAGCGTGTGCAGGGGTCCACTGCCCAGCTGTCTTCCTCTGTGAGCTGAGCCTGGGGAAGACAGAGGCCTCGAGCCACTCACCATTCCCAGGATAGTCCCAGAGCTGCCCAGCAGAGGAAATGTATCTCCCCCAGCCTGCAGGAGCCGAATCTGGAAAATGGGGGAAAGAAACTTGTAAGAAACGTCCTCTAAGCGCAGTGATAGATGCTTGCCGGCATGAGTACTGCCCTGGCTTTGATTCCCAGTGCGGCAACAAAAACAGACACCAGCAGTCTTTTCTTGCAAGGCTGAACGCATGCCCCCTCCTCCACTCCTCACCCCTCCTTTTTTTTTTCTTGTACTAGGGATAGAACTCTCATCCGCATGCTTGCCAGGCAGGCACCTGTGCCACTGAGCTAAATTCCCAGCCCTTTTTTTTGGTACCAAGAATTGAACTGAGGGCCTCATGCTTGCCAGGCAGGCGCTGTGCTGCTGAACTACATCCTGGGCCCTCCAGCACTTTGTTTTTAAAATCTAGTCACCAGCCAGTCTTGGGCGGGCGCCATGCCAGCAAGGCCACGCCCCCGAGACAGTACTGAGTAGGCTGGGTAGCAGCATGACCAGGGCTCGTGTTGAGGGCACTGCCTGCAGGATCCTGTCTACCCTGATGACAAAGGCTCAGAGAAGATGTGGCAGCTTGCCAGGGCCACAGCATGGACCAGCTGAGGCGTGGGCCATGGACGCACAGGTGGTAGCCCGGACAGCAGCCTGGAGCACTTAACTGTCTTACTGTTGCTTCCTCCCCTACGAGGAATCTGGGCACATTTGAGTCAAGTCAACCAACTTTGTTTCAAGTGGGTAGCATGGGTCAGGGCGGAACTAGCTGTTGGGGGCCCCCTCAACTCAACAAGCAGTTACTGTGCAACTAACTGCTCTAGGAGAGACACACAATCTCTGCTCTTGGAATGTGCTGTCCAGTAGGAGAGCGTGGATGTCACCAGCTCCCTATGGGTGGGATACCACACTCCTAGTGCCAGTCCCAGTGACCTCGAGGAGGGAGATGGTGAAGAAGGGTGTAGATGGAAGCTCCGGAAAGGCCCTGGCCAGAGAGGGCATCCAGGGGGCAGAAGGCCCTGCAGGCATGGCCCAGAGACTGGGCTTTGTCAGGACACTTGGGGAGCCAGGCAGCTGGTGGAGACAGAGGCACGTGGAATCCCATCCTATCCCCAGGAGCGGGAGGACTAATCCTGCAGAGGTGAGGCAAGTGTGGTACAGATGTTTGAAGGGCTGCTAGGATGTGGTGCTCAGGGCCAGGGGACAAGGGGCTCCCAAAGAAGCAGGTCTCCCCACCTCAGACCAGGATCCAGGCAGGCGGGGCAGAGGACAGTGATGGCAAAGCTTTCAGAGCTTTTAGTGTTAACAGCCAGCCCGCTGCAGCACACGTGCCCTAAGCTCACCACCATGGTCCTAGGAGGCAGCCAATGCCTCAGGCACCCGGGCCCTCCCTCCCAGCCATCACTGCCCCCAAGCCCCTTACCTTCTCCTTGTGCACAGCGTTGTTCTCCAGCCCATCCACCTGTAGGAGTTTCTTGGCCACCCCAATGCAGGGCAGCCCTGTAAGGACACCAAGATGGCAGGCTACTCCGAAGCCTGCCGGGGAGCAGAGAACAAGCTGAGGCTGTGGGGTAAAATGGGAACCTTGCTGGCAGGATGGCAGGGCAAGTACAGACTGGCAGGATGCTGGGGAAGTAGACAGGGAGGCCCAAGCTGACCTGGGACGAGATCCTGTCTCCCTGGATTTCACCCCACACCCTTTGTGAGGAGCAGCCGGACCCAACCATACCCACTGCCAGGAGGCCAATGCTTCCCTCAGACAGTTTGGACAAGGGTAAAAGAGCCTATCAACTTCAGCCCCTCCCTGGGCCAAGACACTGGCGGGAGGCAGAGCTCCAGGGAGCAGGGTGGGCAGGGGGTGGGGCTACTCTAAGGGGAGGCCCCGTTTCTTCTCCCAGCTGCAAGGTCAACACTGGATGGTGGCACCTCTAGGGGGGTCAGGGCAGAGTGTCTTGGAGAAGGAGCAGGAAGAAGTGGGGGTGGAGAAGGCAGAGCTCCTTTCTGAGTGAGGGACACTGCACCTTGACAGTGAAAATCAGCCCAGGCAGGAGCTGTGATGGAGCGCAGGGTGGTGGACAAGGGAAGTGCCCTCTTCCGTCTTTCCCACCCCTCTGTTTGGGAAGCAGGATTACCTTGGTGGTGAAGCACCCCATTTCCATCCACAAGAAGGACCTAGAGCCACAGGAGGTCACAGTCAGCTGAGTTGGCTGTCCCAGCAAGCGGGGGCGGGGTGGGGTGGGGTAGGTGGACCTTGTCACTGGGGTGCAGCTTTTGGAAAATCCCGTTCCTCTCAGGCTAAGGGTGGTGGTGGTCTGCAGGGGCCTGTCCCTCCCCAGGAATCCAAGGACATGGCACCTGCCTGGGGCATGAGGCTTGGTTCCTTTTCTTGCAGCCGATGGACCGCGTCTACTAGGAAAGGCACCTCTCGGAAGGCCAGGAAGCCTGATACATAGGGGGCTGTCAGGCTGACCACGCGGCTGTCCTCGTATACCACCTGCCACCAGCCGAGTGGGTCAGCCGGCAGCCTGTGCTCCCTCCCACCACCCTCCCACCCTCTTTTCTGCTATGGGCTACTGGGTGGGGGGGTCTCAGCTTGATGTCATTTCTAAGGTGCTTACTTGTGACCTGGTGTGAGGTGAGGTGCAGCCCACTCGGTCTCTCTCAGGGGCTGTGAAGGTTGGAGCCAGCCTCCCCCACCCTGGGTCTCCTCAGTGGACCCTGTACAGGCTGCTGGAGGCTCAGAGACAGAGCACAGGACAGTACTAGTGTGAAGAGCACCGGGACCCACGGCAGCACTGTACGTACGAGTACTAGAAATGACCGGAGGAGGCCGGTCTTCAGAGGCTGTAGTGATGGTTTCATGAGAAGGAATTTCAGGTCTCTTAGGAGAGGAGGGTAGGAAGAGCTGGACGATCTGAGCGCTTGGAAAGAAAACCTGAGGCTGTAACTGACTCCAGAGTGGAAGCGGCGCCCAGGACAACAGACCTCATATGAGATGCAAGGAGGCAAGGAGGACACAGGGCCGCAGATGGTCAGGGGCTTTCCAGAATGGCTGGGATGACCCGGAGTGATGTGATGTGATTTTATTTTGTGGTACCAGGGATCAAACCCAGGGTCTTTGCCCTGAGCTATATTCCCAGCCCCTTTTTTCTTTATTTTGAGATAGGATCTCATTAACGTGGTTAGGCTGGGCTCAAGCTTCCAACTTTCCTGCCTCGGGCTACCAGAGTTCTGGGATTACAGACTGTGTGGCCACACCAAACTCTGAAAGCTTGTAAAGCACATCCACCTTCTCAGGGCTTCTCTGGCAGAGGCAAGACAGACCATGAAGTAGAAGAAAGCAGCCTTCAAAAACCTGACTGGCCACTGAGGGTTCTGCTTAGAGCACCCGAGGGCAGCGAGGGTCCTAACCGTTGTTTTCTGTCAGTCTCATGGCCCAGCGAGGAGACAGCGTCCCATTCTCCAGAGCCCTCTTCCTGCCTGCGCCTCTGATACTGAATCTCCTGAATCTCTTGGTGATAGCTTCCAAATCCCCATTTCCATCGCTTTCTTGAGGCTGGGCCAATAAGCTGATGCACCTAGGTCTGTGTTAGCACGGAGGGCCTGAGCTTGTCCCCAACATCTTAATAAGTCAGTAGGAAATGGATGAAACCTGCCAGTGACCCAGAGCGGGGCAGGTCTACTCTGGGCAGAGAAGAGACTATGACACCAAGTGAACTCAGTTGGTCGGACTGCTAAAGCCTCACGCAAGGTGACTTCCCATGGACACACGTGGAATTTAAGTGAGCCCGGGTCCCCACAGCATGATGGTGGCTGAACATATCAGAATCCTTCCACACAAGCTCCCAAACTGGGGAGATCAACAGGAAACTCACCCCACCTCCGACTCCCTATGGTCACAGCATAAGGAGCAAACACTGACAAACGCAGCTGTGCGCTTCTGAGTGGAAGGAAGCAGCTCAGACAGAACGCTGGGCAGGGCAGGGCGAGGCGGGTCCTGAGCAAAGTCACCTCAGAAACCAGGGGAATGGATAGCTCAGCAAGCACCACTGAGGAGAGAAATGAAGTAAACAACAGAAAGAAAGCAAAATGTTGAAAGAGGTTAAAAGAAACAGTGAAAAAGAATGCACCAAAGAAAATCCAGCATCCACAGGACTGAAGAGGCAAAACCATGGAACCCAAATAACAGGTCCGTGTTTAAAACTATCCTCCAAGCTGGGGGTGGTGGCTCACAATTGTAATCCCAGCACCCTGGGAGGCTGAGGCAGAAGGATCACAAGTTTGAGCCCCACCTGGGCAACTTAAGGGAGAACCTGACTCAAAAAACAAAATGAAACAAAACAAAACAAAACGAGCTGCAGATGTAACTTAGTGCAAAGGCCCTAGGTTCAATCTCCAGGACTGAAAAAAAAACCTCAAACAAAACAGGAAACTAAAATCTGAGAAACATTCCAAAAACAAAAGGAGATTTGACCCCACATACTGAAGAGTCAACTGTGAGCTGGGAAACCAAACTGAACAGAAGTTACTTTGAGACACATGACAGTGAGGAAAAAGAGTAAAGAGAACAGGCAACACAGTGGACAAAAATCCCACTGCAAACATAATATACCTGTCACAGTACTGACTAGAACGCAATGTTAAAAATTTATAGATCAGAAAACAAAGCGAAACCAGCTTTTAGATATGGAAGGGGGGCGAGTGACAATGTCCAGGTTCAAGCAATGCTACAGGATCATTGTGAGTTTTCAGGGACAACTCGCCTGCTGTTACAGAGGACATTATGTGCAGGGTGGACTGCTCACATACTCAGAGACAGCTGCCACAACCTCTAAGACATGTTCTCAAGCGCTCAGTAGACACACACAGAGAACATGACATAATCAGCAATTGCTGGGTCTAGATAGGGTGTACAGATGCATCTGATGTGTTATTTTCCAGTTTTTCAGCATGCTTGAACACTTTCAAATTAAAAACCTGGGAAAAGAAAAAATCAATCACGTAATTGTGTGTGGGCAAGAGCTGGATGGCAGCAGGTGGAGTAAACGGGGCCAGGCACAGATGGGGGACTGAGACTGCAGCCAGGGAGAGCTGCAGAGAGAACACTGTGCTGCCTGCTGGTCACACATGACCTGCGCACTGGGCACACTGGCGTTAATACCATCATCTGCCCCAACTGAGATAAAAGGAACCAGAGGCCAAGAGCTGTGGGCAGCAGCACAGCTGGAGCACAAACAGGAGCAGTCCGGCGCTGGCATCTGCGCTTTCACCCCATGCACTGCTGTGTAGGGATCAGGGACCAGTGAGGGCAGAGACCTTGGCTTCCTCACACAGATCTGGATCCTAGCACACAGTGGGCACTCAACACGTCTGTGCTGAACCGGGACTAAAAGGGGCCTTCTGGGTGAAGCACGAAGCCATGGAAGCAGGGAGAAGAGGAGCAGGGCTGAAGCCGAGGCTTCCTGAACTGGGGATGGCAAACAAACCACAGGCTCGCTGCTCACACATGCGCGCCACCTGATGAGGAAGGCTCTGAGTGTTTGCCAGACGTTAAGCCAGGTGCTGAGGCTATCTCTGGTGGGCAAGGCGACCTGGTTCTTGCTACCATGGAGTCTACCTTCTGGTAGGGGAAACTAGCCAATGCCACTCCATTCCAGTGTGACAAAGAGGAAGTTTGGGGTTGGCTATGATCTGTTTGTCCCCATCCTCCAATCCATATGAAGATCAAAGCCGCACAGGGATGGTGTTAAGAGCAGGTGCCTTTGGGAGATGATTACATCACTATGTGAGGGCATGGTGAGAAGGCAGCTCTCTGTAACTGGGAAGAGAGTCCTAACCGGGACCTGGTCATGCTGCATCCTGAAGTTAGGCTTCTAGTCTCTGGACTCTTGAGAAATAAATTTCTGCTGTTTATAAGCCACCTTGTCTGTAGCAGCCCACACGGACTAAGACAAGGGCGCTGAGGAGCAATTCCTGGTCTTGTGGGATGAAGGGGCTCTGGTCAGAGCTGAAAGGGGAAGGAAGTAGACTGCAAAGACATGCAGCCTAATACATCATGGCATGTCTAAGAGAGTCAAAGCCCTCTAGAGGGCAGGGTAGGCTGAGGTTTGACCCTATAGGGTTAGTCAAGCAGGGAGCAGATCATGAAGTCATGTCAACCAGTGTGAATTTTATTTACTACAATACCACAAGAAGGGCCCTGGCATGTTTTCAAGGGACTCCTGGTGATATAATCCCATTTGCTTTTTAAGAAAATTGCTCTCCTAGCAGAAACCAAGGAGAACCACTTTAGGCACAGAGTCAGGAAAACATTGCTATAGGATGGGTGATGTCAGCAGATACAGAAAGAGATGAGAGGAGGCAGGCAAAGGAGTGAATTCTGCAAGATTTAAGAGGCAGAAACAAGAGAGGCAGGGCGAACAGGTGAAGGGAACAGAGAGAATTCCCACTTTTGCATTCTTTTTCTCTTTAAAGACTCCTCAACATGTTAATGAAATTCTACAAAAGGAGGGCTATGGGTTTAGCTCAGCAGTGGAATGCTTGCCTAGTATGTGCAAAGTCCTGGTTCCATCCTCACCAGGATAAAATAAATGCAGAAAGAAATTCTACAAGAGAAGAGGCTGTCCTCTACCCTGAGTTTGTTCCCTGTCTTTCAGGTCTGTTCTCTCAGCGGAGGCGATCCCTGGCTCAGCGCCCCTCCCAGGTTACCTCGAGCTCTGGGTAGTTGAGCACCACCAGGGAAGCACAGGCAGTGACACTGTCCCCTTTCACGAAGGACACATCAACGCCCCCAACCCTCTGCAGACCTGAGAAGGCGGGGTCCCGTTGCCAGGCCTCCGTGTCCCGGTCTACCAGGAGGGCCTTCAGCCGGGCTTGCTCCCTAGGAGGGCAGAAACATCAAAGCTGGCCCCGGAGCCCACACCGGCCTCTCCCACCTCAACCCCCGAGACCGCAGCGCCGGCTCGTCCGGACGCGCGCTTTCCTCCCAGCGACCTCCCTTGCGTCCAGGACAGAGCCAGTCTTGCCACGGCTTATCCTCCTTAAGAGGAAGGCAAGGGACGCGCTGGTCAGGCCAGAGCCCCGGGGGAGCCGGCAGAGGGGCGCGGGGACAAAGGGACACACGTGAGGGGTACAAGCGCGGAAGCGAGGGGGGTGGACTACAACTCCCGGAGGCCTCTGGCCCGCGCCGGAAGCTGGGCCCGCCCGACCTCAGTGGCTCGAGCCCCGGCCCACGCGCCTTCACAGCTCGGACTACAAGGTCAGCGGGTCCACAGAGAGGTGCAAAATCCCAACCCCTGGCGGCTGCGCAACATCTCGTTACCGTTTCCAGAGCAACAAAGTTTCTTCAGACGGATGTCCCTCGGCCTTTCGGGCCATAACTCTCCCCTCGGCGCGCTTCCTGCAAACGTCACTTCCGGTGCGCCAGCCGCGGCAGCTTCCTCCGTTACCTTGTAGTCACTGCGCTTGGCTATTGGAACTGGCACCGCTGCGGACTCCGCCGCCGCCAGGGGCCGCTTTGCAGCGACCTGGGTTTGGCGCCCGAATCCGCGGATACTCGTGGACTGGCTGGAAGCCCTGGGGGACCGCACACCCTAGTATCCGTCTTCGGGCTGCCCACGCACGATTCTCTCGTATCCGCGGTGGCTTGGCCTCCCCTCTGTTATCCCAGCATTAGCGCTGTGCCTGCACTGTAGGATGCCGCTCTGCTTTTGGGAAAGGGTAGTTCGGCTCTCCACCACCTGCTCTAGTCAGCCTTTGTCAGACTTCGAAGCCACTCGCCAGGGGTCTCAACAGCCCAGCAGCGAACTTAAGTACCTTCCGAGGCTTGCCGTTGACGTGGTCCTCGATGGTAGTTCAGTGGCTGTGGAAAGGCCTGTGCAGTGTTGGGCGCGATTTCACGCACAGGGGCTGCATCTTGCTGTGCAAAAAGCCTCATCTAGCAAAGTATGGGTCACTACCGTTGGAACATTGTTTTTTGAGACAGGGTTTTGCAGTGTAGTCCATGGTGGCCTTGAACTCACTATGTAGCCCAGGCTAGCCTCAAACACAGAGTGATCCTCCAATCTCGGCCTCCCAACCCCAATCCAGTGTACGGATTACAGGCCTGTGCCAAGCAGCATTGATTTTTACCCAGTGCTTCTCAGATTCGTGAATATCTACTCAGTGATCTGTGCCAGGACTTGTGCTGCGGTTATGACTTCCTGTTGGTACTTTTGTCTCATCTGGGGCAGGAAGACGTTCCCCAGATCAAGGAGCCGGCAAACAGTAGTACCAAGATCTCCAAGCAGCGTTGTCTGGGCTGTTCTTACAGAGATGTCAGGATAAAGGGGCCATTGGATTTGGTAGTTGGGAGCCATTTGACAGTGGGGTCTGAGAAAGATGCTGTCCAGGGTGACATTCTTGTATGCTCCAGGAGCAGCTGTCAGTCTGGAAGGAATAGGTCTGCAGCCTGCCTGTGGAGGAAGGCAACCAGTTGCAGACCATACAGCTCCTGGGCAAGTGTGGTATTGAGTAGGGAGGGGCTGTTGCATGAGCTGTGTCCCACCCCAGTATTTTTGCCTCAGATGACTGAAACTCCCTCTGCTTCAAAAGGAAGCAGGGTCACTATCCTCAGGAAACCCTACAGAGTTGTTTTGTCAGTATTTGCTCTCAGGAAAAATTGCTGTCTTGCTGCTTGTTTTGCCAACTAGACAAGGATGCTTGAGCATCAGTGAGCTTGATCACAAAAACGAAGAATGTGATACAACTGCTAATCATGGCAGACTTGAATTGCCTGGTACTCAGTAAGGCCATGGGGCACCTCCTGTCTCTTGGAGCCTACTGTCCAGGCCCTGCCCATATAGTGCTTCCTGTATCTAATCAAGGTTGCTTCCCATCCCATACTGGTGCAGGTGGGCACTGCTAGACTTTGGTTACTTCACATACTTAACTAGGCCCTTTGAATTGATGTTTTCTTTACAATGATTGTTCATCACTACAAGTTTGTAGGTTGGAACTCCCTGAACATTGCTGATGGCTGTCTCAGTTAACAGATGGCAAAATCTTAACAGTATGAAGGGTCATTATGATGGACCCCTCCCTCTGAGGCCCCCCACAGGAGGCAACATTTGGTTCCCTGACCAGGAAATGTACAACTTTACCCTATGAAGACATCCCTTCCCCTTTTGGGAAAACTCATGAATGATGGCATTCCTTTGGGATCCCATACAAGAGCTATTACCAAAAAAGCAGGGCCTTTTTTGTGGAGTCTCTCAGTCCAGAGGAGTCCAGAGTTCAATCACTGTGGAGAAGCCAACTGCTGTCCTTCCTTGGGGTTGCCTATAAGACTCCTCGGCCCCCTTCTTTTCTACAATAAATTCCCAATTAAAACTTTGCCTGTAAATTCATAATGTTGCCTCAGTTGTAATTTCCATTATCAGTGATGCAAAGACCCATGCCAGCCAAGGACCAGAGGACCATCACTAAGGCTGAGGTCTAAGCTGAGGTTGGCTGGGGGAAAAAAAATGGTGCCACTGTAGGGGGTCTGTCATACTTGTGTCCAGAAGGACACATTATAAACTAGGGTGTCGGTTTTTTTTTCTGAATCTTCCACTTCATAGTCACTTCTGTGAGGACTTTTGCACAAAAATCTCAAAACTATTCCTAGAAGGCCAGCTGAGGTACAGGTGCCCTAAATGGAAGCTTTGTCCCGCAAAAGGATTTGTCAGCAATAAAACTCAAGTTTATTAAAATAGGTATGACAATGAAATTTACTTTTTCTGTTAGACCAGTGTATTTTCTTTTCTTTTCTTTTTTTTTTTTGGTACTGGGGGATCAAACTCAGAATCTCGAGGAAGGTCTTGTGCTGCTGAGCTAAATTCCCAGCCCCAGATCAGTGTATTTTTGTACAAACAAGATAATACTAGATATGACAAATATGGCTTTGAGAGCATAGCATACAAAATTAATTAATTAATTATTTAAAAATCCTTCATAACAACAATAACAAAAATGCCCTGGCCAAAGGGGACAAAAAAGTTTTCACAGCAAGAGACTAACACCTGACTCCTACCTGCTGCCGAGGGCACAGTAAGAACCAGCCTGGGCCTGAGCTGTGCCCCAACCCTGGGGCCTCAAAGGCACTCCAAGGGCGAGGTGGGGAATCCCACAAGCCTTCCCCATCCCCAGGACAGAGATGTCTGACAGCAGGTCGGAGTCTGGGGTGGGAAATGGCTCTGCATAGCCTAGATGAGAAGACAGGAGTGGATTATTAAATCTAAGTGCACATTTTGTGGCCAGGCACCAGGTGCTCTCATTGTCCACCATTTTGAATTGTGTAGCTCAAGACCATGGCCCCAATTTCAGGTTGCCCGAGTGCCTAACTCAGCATGTATGTGAAGGAGCTGCTCTGATGTCACTGCAAAGGGTGCTGGGCTGCAAGAACAGGAACCGGTCCCATAAAGTCAAAGGTGTTGAAGTAGATTTGGGGGAGGAGGAACCCCACAACAAAAAAGCAGCGTATGATCAGGTTAAGGCATTTTCTTTTCTTCTTTTCAGAAACTTAACTGGTTTTGCACCAAGACTCAGTTTTTATGCCTCAGTTGAGACAAAGGATGGACCAGACATTCACACACTTGAGGAAGCTGAGATCACACAAAGAAGGGACTCACTTGGCACAATGCCAGACAATCAAAAAGTCCCCACAGAATGGCCAAAAGCATGCCTCTAGCCCAACTTTACATGAATAGACATCCATGTAGAATCTCAAGAGCTGGATGTGGTGGTGCACACCTGTAATCCCAGCACTCAGGAGACGGAGGCAAGAGGATCACCACAAATTCTAGACCAGCCTGAACTACACAGCGAGACCCTGACTCAAAAAAAGAATCTCCAATTATGAGGCATGAAAGGGGCTTTGGCTGTCAATCCACTCTGTGGATGGAGGAACTGAGACCACAGAAGTCCTCAGCTCTTATCCAGTGCTTTTCATAGTTTTGGCCCTGACCTTATGGAATTAGGCAGTGACTCCTACAGGGTCTGGGTCAGCTCTTGCTCACGCAGCTTAAGGCACACGGATAGACGCCTTTCTTTTGGCCTTCCTTGCATTGTAAGAGGATGAAGAGTAAGGCATTTCTGTACCTTTTAGAAACCAAGAAATGTATGTGTAATACTCAGAATTTAAGGGACTGGGAAAAAGAAGAAAACCAGATTCTCTTCTGAGAGTGTAGAATAGAGTAGCAAAAAGGAAAAAAAGATTCCCCTATGTTTCCCATCGTAATGGGAGGTCTAAGGAGCCTGGTGACAGAAATTCAAAGTAAGAGGCTGGCTGGCCTGAGATAGACTGTGGCTGGACAGGACCGTTACTCTGACACTACTGGCTCTCCTGGAAAGTACAGGTGGGGTCTGACTCCCAAATTCATGGAAGTGTAGCTCTTAAACTCCTAACGAGCTCCCACGGCGCTGCTGGCCCAATATTGTGGGCGGACTTGAGTTCAAGCTGCACCACTTTTCCTCTAAGTCTCACAGAGGCCGCAGTTGGTGCGAATCCTGCCGGGCAAGGGGTGGAGCCACCTGGGTCCCAGGCCAGAGCTGAGGGAGCCGCTCTACTTTGACTGTCGGTCCCTTTTCCGTGCAGCAGCAGCTTTCCATACGGAGACGCAGCTGGACAGCAGGATCTCTTCCGGGAACTCGGAATACAAATCTGAAGGGATGTCGCTGTATTTCGTTTCCATGTAACTCACCAGAGTGTCCCTCAGGCTGCAAAACCAAGAACAAGAGACACTGTTTATAACATCAGGAGGCTCCGCAGGATGGGGATGCTCACCCAGATTGGAAATGGAGGTCAGTACCAGGCCAGCTGAGTGCTGAGCTGGACGCTGGGCCCAGCCCACTGTGGGGTGGAACCCCGGCCTCTGGCTTGTGCCGGCTTTGTTAGTGCTCTTATCACTCTAACGTGATCTGTTTGTATGAGAACGCTTTGCTATTCAAATACACAAAATCATGTATCCCCTTTTGTATTTTATATAAAGATCACAAATTTTCCTATTCTGCAGGTTCAAGATATTAAAGACTTATTAGTTGAAAGAATACAATGCATACTGGTATACGCCACATGACACAATGGGAGAAAAATAGCAAATATGAAATACACTGGTGTGGAAAATAGGTTCAACCATTTAGAAAAACAATACATTTAAACCCCTATCTCACAGTATACACAAAAATAAGCTGATTAGAAAATGTGTAATATGGAACTATAAAAACAGCAAAAACAAAATGAAACAAAAATCATGAAGGTACGTTTCTAGCCTTGGGATATGAGAAGGAAGACCTTTACTGATACATTTTCCTAAGTGGCTTAATGTAGCTTTTTTTTTGGTACTGAGAATTAAACTCAGGACCTTATGCTTGCCAGGAAGGTACTATGCCACTGAGCTATAATCCAGCACTCTGAACTGGCTTAATAGGAAAATTGTCAGATTTGACTTTTTAAATTTAAAGACCGAGATACAGCATTTGTAATAATACATTTAGGTTGGGTGTGGTGGCACATGCCTGTAATCCCAGCACTTGGGAGACTGAGGCAGGAGGATCATTGCAAGTTCAAGACCAGCCTGGGCTACAAAGGGAGTTCAAGGCCAGCCTGAACTGCATAGAGAGACCCTGTCTCAAAAAGACCAAAAAAAAAAAAAAAAAAAAGTAATAAAATAACACATTTAGGTAAAAGATTAATTTCTGTGAGACCAAGAGCTTTTCTAAGTCATTAAGAAAAAGATAAACAGCTGGGCGCAGCAGCCCGTGCCTGTAATCCCAGCCACTGGGGCAAGACTGCCTTGAGTGCGAAGCCAGCCCGAACCACCTAGAGGCCTGCTGTTTCAGCTAAAAAAAAAAAAAGAGGAGAAAGAAAAGTAATTCAGAAGCCAATAAACTAGTGGCTAATGAATATGCGAATGTGCCCTGTCATACTACTAAGTAGGGAAATAGAGACAACCAGGTCCCATTGTTTGACCCTCCATGACACCCGCATGAATGGTAAGCACTTCGGGCAACGCGGCCTCTGTGTATAGCAAACCCACCTGCTGGAATGTCTGGCTTTGGTAGAAAGCCAGCCTTCAGGCGCTGAGCTAGCGGAGGAGCAGTGCGCAAAGGGCCTGAGCGCAGGTCTGTGGGAGGCCTCGGGCGCAGAGCACTCCTACTGCCCGCCTGGCCCTGGCAGGCAGCAGCGGTGTGTGGGTCCCTACCTCCAGTGGGGTTTGAAGCTGTCCTCGGCCTGAGTGTTCCTCAGCTTTAGCACCATCATCTCATGGAGTTCCAGGAGGAAGGTGTCAAGGCTGCTGTTGTTCAGGAAAGTGCTCAGGAGCTTGGCATGTTCTGGGCTGAGATCCTTTTTGTACAGTGGATTGATTTCCCGAAACGGTTCCTACAACGCAAGACCAGCAAGAGGCCCATAAAGGCTGGGGAGAGGGGGCTGAGCTCGCCCGCAGTGGAGGCAGAGGTCCGACTTACTTTCTTCAGGCGCAGCAGCTGTTCCGACTTATGCGCAGAGAGCAGCTGCCAGAGGGCGATGGTGTGTTTTAGCTGACAGCTGCTTAAGGCCTGAAGGAGGAACAGGAGCCCTGGTCAGAGGTGGGGGGCCAATGCCCGGCACCCCCTCTATGCCCTGCGCTAATTCTACGCGCCTGGTCCTGAGGCCATCTCTGTTGTGTCAGAAACCGACCTGCCTTGTCATCCCAACATCTCTGACGGCCCCCAGCGCTGCACAGCAGCTCAGAGTCCCTCAGTGTACAGCAATCAATGCCCACATTACACGTGCGTTGTGTCTGTCTCTACCACCCTAAGTGGCTCTTTCTAGCCTGTGCACTGGCCGGGGGGTGCTGCCTTTGGGCTCCCCTTTCCCAAAGCGATGTGTGCATCGCTGCTCCCCACCTGGTGGACTTCTAACGGGAAGCAGGAAACTCTGTTGAGGCTGCTGATCTCCCCAGCAGCCGTCACACAGCACCCACCTTTAGAACCGAAGCTGTCTGGTCGCCCATTCGCAGGGCTTTTTGGATGTACTCATTCAGCGGCATGTCTAAGTCCCCACAGGCTGTGCTCAGAAAGCCCAAGACGACCTCTGTGACAGAGAGGGCTTCACAGGCATCACTGTAGGACTGCAGCTGCCCGGTGACGGTGCCCATGACTGCACTGGGGAGGGTGTCCTAGTAAAGCAAACACAGGACAGCGACCATGGGTTGGGATCCTTGCTTTTCACTCCCTAGGAAGAGGTTAGCTCTGTCACTGCCTAAACTATAGGTGGCACAAATGGCACAGTGCCAGCTGCCATGTGGTGCTAAGAGCAGCAGTGTTACAGACATGTGACAAGAATATCCATGAGCTCACTGAAGCCTCAAAACAACACTGCATGGATATGACACGAGAGTACTTATCAGTGTCAGTGTCGGAAGAGCAGGGTTAAGTTCTCTGGATCTTTTGCCTAGCTGACACCTGAGACATCATTACTAGCAAACCAACCACACAAAATGTGTAAGGGACAGCTGCTCTGTGACTAGCTTGCTGATTCCTTGCTACTTTGCTGCTTCGGCCCACTATGAACTGTTTTCCTCTGTGATGTCCCCTGCCACACCACCCTGCCCTAGAGCCAGCCAGCTATGGACTGAAACCTCTGCGAACCGTGAGCTACACGAAAGCTGTTTTCCTTTAACTTTGGGTATTGGTTATTTTGTCTCGGCAACAAGAAAAGTAACTAAGATGATAGTCAAACAAGAAAACAGAGTGACCCGCTGTCCTGCTTGCCCTCTGCAAAGAGCACTGTCAGGGAGGCTCCCAGGTCCTCAGGGAGCCCAAGACCCTGGTGCTCATACAGACACCAGGGAGTGGCTGAAGCCACCTGAATGTGGATGGAACCACCCTGCAAGTGACAGGTTTGTCAGGACCACCTGTATCATCTTCTTCTTGATGTCCATGAAGAGACGCTCATAGTTCCGGTCGTGTCTGTGCACTAGGGTAGGGATCCCCTAAAGTGAGAAAGAAAACATCTGGACGTTACATCCATAGTGAAGTCCTGTTGGTGACAGGTGCATCTTGGGCAGCAGCTCTACGGGAGAGTCTTCCTGGGCAGCACACAGGCTCTCTCGTCTCGTGAAGCCTCCGTTTAAACCACAATCCAGGAAATAGGAATACGATAGGCACCCAGCCCCGCCACAATGGCCTGCAGATATCGCCATGGAGAATATACTGTACCCTGAGGATTACAGGAGGTGCTGGGGACAGAGATGGGATGATGACACATTCACATGTCCATTCAACAGCTGCTGAGCAGAGGTCACTCCACTAAACAACTCAGTTGTCACAACGCATTAAAACTGGCTTTGGAAGGCCAGGGTAGCACCTGCCTGGCAAGTGCAAGGTTCTCAGTTTGACGCCCGGTGCCAAAACCAAAACAAACCCACAGCTGGGGGTGGTGGTGCACACCTGGAATCCCAGCACTCGGGAGGCTGAGGCAGAGGATCGTTGTGAGTTTGAGACCAGTCGTCTGGGCTACAAAGTGAGCTCAAGACCAGCCTGAACTGCACAGTGAGACCTTGTCTCAAAAAGACAAAACAAACAAAACAAAAACCAAACAAACCCACAAAAACTGGCTTTGGAGCCAGGCATGGTGGTGTACGCTCGTAATCCCAGCACTCTGGGAGGCTGAGCAGGAGGAGCACAAGTTCCAGTCTAGGCTGGGCAACTTAGTGAAACCCAGTCTCAAATGCAAAAAAAGACAGGCAGGGCTGGGGATTTAGCTCAGTGGTGTAAGCGCCTGCCTGGCAAGCGCAAGGTCGAGAGTTCGATCCCCAGTACAAAAAAAAAAAAAAAAAAGGGCAGCTCAATGCGTAGGCCCTGAATTTAAAATTCCTCCAGTTTGGAAAAATGAAAGGTTTTGGATACACATAATTCACAGCTTAACTGTGGACAATGGGAAGGAGTAACACACCTAATTACAAAGCATCTGCTAGACCTGGGAGAGTCACAATGGTCCTTCCTTGCAGCAAGGCTCAGCGTACCTTGACTGTCAGCCTGGGCTTGCCCTGCAGGAGGCGCCCTCTGATCTGCCGCTGGATCTTTTCCAGATCGAACTCCTGTGAGGTCTCCCCACCTTGAACCACTTGATACTGGCAGTTGGACAGAATCAGTGGAGTCAGGTCACGCTCCATGTCGTAACTGATGACATGCAGGTCACTGATCTCGGAGGCATCCACAGAATAGCTGTGGGACATAAGACAGAGTGCTGGGTGTCCAGGGCAGGTGTATGGAGCTGGAGCTTTGGGAGCCTGTGCCTCCCTCTGCTCCCCATAGTCTGAACAGCCAAAAGCCAGTCACGAACTCAGGGCTCTGCAGAGGTGAACGGGGAGGGTCTGGTGGGGACGGAGCTGCAGACAGCTGGCGTCCACTGCAGGGCCTAAAGCCCAGGGCCAGGCGTGCACTGTGCATTGCCTTAGGGCACACACCTGATGTTTTCCTCGGAGAACTTTTCCACCATGTAGACAGCTTCATTGTGCAGGCGAATCAAGTAGCTGACTAAGGCAGTTGAGCAGAGGCCGAGGCCCCGTCGACATGGTAGGAGGACTTCAAAATCAGCGTCCAGATCCAAGTCAGAGCTGCAGTACTCTTTAGGGAGCTTGATCTCACCTATAAATGACAAGGTTTTATTCTCAGCAGAGAGCAAGTGTCTGGCAGAGACAGCAGAAGAGCAGGTTCCAGGGGCTCAGTGTTGAGGGTGAGGAGGCCACTCACCATTGGTCTCCAAAGATTGCCTCAGTGCATTCCACGTGGACAGAAAAACAGTGATCCTGTCCTGGAACAGCTTTCTCAGTCTCTCTGTTGAACAAAATACTTGATAAGAACCCGTAGAAATAATAAGCCAGCCAGACTGAAACCAACACAGCGTGGGCCCTACCAGGAACCCAGTTCCACTTCCTCCTGTAACCGCTAAGCAGGAGGTTGCGCTGTAGGAACTAGAGAGAAGGAGGGGCTTCCCAGCTGCAGAAGCCCTTAGTGTCTCCAGAACCCAGGGGACCCTCACTACACACTAAAAGTTTGGGACGTGGACCACTTATGAACCCCGAGTACCTACCCGAGCCTCCCCAGAGGCTAATCACCAAGCATCGGGCGGTTCTGATCTCTTGTTGGAGCAGAGAGCAGAGACATACCTGAACTCTGACTTCTAATAAATTTTCTGATGGAGCCGGGTTCAATTTCTGGAACATTCTGGAATTGTTGCACTAGGCTCTTTTGCAGGGCCAAAATCTCGGGCAAGAATTTCACCAGCCTCAGTTCTGCCTCCTGGAGAAGGGGAGACCACTCAGTAATACATCCTCCATTTATGTCGGGAATATTCTTGGACATATGACACTTTGGAGCTGGCTGAGGATTTGTCTTCATGGTTTGGTCTACTCAGTGGGCCATTTTACAGAAAGACACACTCAAGGTTAAAGTGCCATTCCACCTTGCACAAGTAATTCTGAGGGACATGCAGTATGTTAAACACTGGCCGCTCCTGAGGGATGGAGGGTGTCCTGGACAAAGTCCTGCCCTCCAGCAGCTGGTGCATCAAGTGTGTGTGGAACCCAAAACAAGACACTAAAGCCTGACCCCTATTTCTCTCCATGCACAAAAACCAACTCAAGCGGGATCCAAGACCTCAGTGTAAGTCCTGAAACTTTGAACCTGTTGGAAGAAAACATAGGGGAAGTTCTTTGAGATGGTGGTACTGGCATGGATTTTCTGAACAGGTCTTCAAAAGAACAGGAAACAAAAAACATGGTGAAGAGACAAACTACAGAATGAGGACAGATTTACCGACAAACCAACTGACAGAGAATTAGTAGCCACAATATGTAAGAAATTTTAAAAATTCAATAAAAACTCATTAAAACTGGAAATGGTCTGAATAGATACTTTTCAAAAGAAGAAATACAAATGGCCAAAAGAAAATGTATGTAAAAGAATGTTAGTATCAGTGAGCTCTCAGGGAACTGCAAACCAAAACTATAACCAGACACCATCTCATCCTCACTAGAATGGCTATTACAACAAAACCATAAAATAACAAATGCTATAAGGATGGAGAGAAAAAGGTACTGCTCTACGCTGCTGCTGGGAATATAAGTGAGTACAGCTATTTTGGAGAAGGTACAGAGATTTCTCAAAAACAAACAAAAAACAAAAAGCAGATCTACTATGCGATACAGCCCTCCCTTTTCCAGGTATATATGGGAAGCAAATGAAATGAGCACACTAAATAGACACCTGTGCGCCCATATTTACTGTGGCATCATTGACAAACGTAAGCTTTGGAGTCAGCCTAGACATTCACGAATAGATGACTGGATAAAGAAAATAGAGCCACATAGTTAAGTCACAAAGAATGAAATCCTATAAAGGAACCAGAAGACATTATATGAAATGAAATAAGCCAGACACAGACAGATAAGTATCACCTGTTCTGCCTCATGACTTTTTTTGGTCAAACTGGAATTAGGATAGTGAGCCAGAGTGGGAGAGAGTTGTTGGATTTGATTAGTACGTGCTGTCACACTGAGCTTCACTGACATGCACGATATGTGTTAACAGCAAAATGAATTTGAAAAAAGAGAAAAAGAAATTGCATCTTGGGCCCTCGGGACTGGCTGGCTGTGGCAAGAAGCTGCGACAACTCCAAGGGGTCAGGCAGTGGTGACGGCTATATTTGGTGGACGTTGCTCTGAGACCTAGGATCTCAGCATCCTCAGCTGAATGGAAGTGGGCGTCTCAGTGAGCGGCCACTGTGCACACCGGAAATCACCACATCAGTCTTACTCCTTGCTAGCTGCAAATACTGGTCCATGAAGGGAAATGACGAGCAAATCTATCTCAGGCAATCAGGGTCCATGCGAGTGAAGGGCAGCAGTGTGCATCTGCAGGTGGAGGAGCCTTGGTGGCTACAACCCACGGCCTCCCGCAGCCAGCACACACTCACTCCCATCCGCAGCCTGCACTGTCACGATGCTGTAGGGAAATGGGAGAGATTTTGTCTGGTTCTGGCTACGCATTCCTTACTGAAATCTGTCCATTCAGCAGGGGGGTGGTGGCCAGCTGTGCCAGGCTCTGGGGACGAACCGTGAGCTTTGCTCTCTTGCTGAGTGTGACCAGGGAGCTCCCTGCTGCCCCTGACGTGTATGCATGCTTCACCTGAGACTTTATGCTTGATGGGTCTGACTCTCCCTGAGTCTCTTCCACCTGCGTGTTCTTCAGAACCCAGGCATGGAAGGGTTGGTGAGAGCTCTACCCCTAGGAAAAATGGTTCTGAGCAAGAGCCCAGGGCAGTCCACGTACCCTCTGCAGGAAATGCCAGAGCACGGG
>PVLA01015781.1:0-23652 GCA_004027455.1 Hydrochoerus hydrochaeris
CCTGTGTGCAGGCCCTGGGAATTTCTCCTGTAGGCGGCGCTGGGCTCGCTAGAGGGTGGCAAAGAACACTGCAGCTCCTCCCCTGCAAGCTCCCCACCCTCAGGCCTCTGGGAGAGACCCCCCAGGCCTGGAGGGGGGAACCCCCAGCCTCCACCACTCCCAACAGCTCCTTCTGGGAGGGACACCCAACCCGAAATCTGCCCTCTCTCCTAACACCCACGTGCGTGTCATCCCTCGGCCGCAGCCACGTCTCCACCCTGACCCTCATCCTGGATCACCCACCTCGCCCCCTTAAGCCTCCTGCCGCCCCCAGCCCAGGCGGCCCTGGCCGGGGACACGCGCTGGCCTTGGAGGTGAACGGCCTTGGGCTCCTGGTCCGTGCAGTGGGCAGGACGCTGAGAGCGCTGCTGGGCGAGTCCCGGTGAACTCACGCTGCCCAGGCTGGCGCGGCTTCCGCACCCCCGCTCCCACCCTCCTCCTCCCGCAGGTCATCTTGGACGCCTGGGTGAAAGGCGTGAACCCCCAAGGCAACTCCACCAACCCCAGCAACTGGGACTTCGGCAGCAGCTTCTTCTTTGCAGGCGCGGTTGTCACCGCCATAGGTAAAGGGCAGCGTCAAGGGGGCTCCGAGGCCCGTCTCAGCCCAGCTCCCTGGGCGCAGATGCTGGGGTGGGATGGGGTTCAGCCAGCCAGGACTGGGGAAGCACAGGCGGGGAGCGGGCAGGAGAAATGGGCGACAGAGGGTACCTGCTGTTGGCTGGGCCCACGCCTTGGGGGCCTCTGGGGACAGGTGGAGGCCAGCAGGGCTCAGGCCCAAGGGCGGGACGAGGGCCTCCTGGTCCGCCCGCTCGGCCCTGGCTGCAGACAGCTGGTCCGCTGACTCTCCAGCACCCTGGGCCTGCCTCGGGGACAGGGGGCCGCAGGGCCAGGCAGTTGTCTGTGTGTAGGACTGTCCCTGAAGCTGCTGGCAGCATCTTGGGCGTCCCAAGGGGACCGAGCGCCAGCAGCACCTGCTGCACCCTAGGCCAGAGCCCACTCCATGCCCCCAGGAAGCCCCCAACCCTGTGTAACCCAGGCGCCCCTCAAGGTCCACTCTCACACCCCTTCCTGGACACCTGGGCAGCCGGATGAGGGGGAGGGGCGGGAATGTGGGCGGAACCGAGGCTTGGCCCACACAGTCTCCAGTCCAGGAAAGAGGGGTCCGGTGAGCGCAATGACCTAAGGGGAGGCCAATGATTAGATGGGGAGGGTACCGAGCCCCGCGGGCACCGCACCCCGCAGCAGGAGGAAGGAGCCGCTTCCCAGGAGGAAGGGAGGGCTTCACGGAAACAGGGGCGGGATTTCTAGGGTAAAGTCTCCCAGCAGGGGGTGGGGTGCGTGCTCATGGGGGCAGGGGAGCGTCCCTCCTGCTCCTTGGGGGTGGAAGACAAACCTCTGCCAGAGTCTGAGGGGCTGGAGGGGGTCCTGAACTCTCTCCCCCTCCCCACCCAGGATATGGGAACCTGGCGCCCAGCACCGAGGCCGGCCGGGCCTTCTGTGTCCTCTACGCCCTGGTGGGCATCCCGCTCAACGTGGTCTTCCTCGACAGCCTGGGCAGGGGGCTGTGCACCCAGCTGGCCACCCCGGAGAGGTGGGAGGAGCGGCCCCTGCGCTCCCAGGTAGGGCCTCCCCCCCTGCAGCCCCAGGGCAGGGGCAGGGGTGAGGCCAGCGTGGGGTGCTGGGTGGGAGGAGAGAAGGGCTGAGGTGGGGTTGGTGGGGAGGCTGGGTCTCAGTGCGGCCTGGATGAGGCGCGGCCGCTTGGAGCTCTGCAGCGAACGAGGCCATCGGAGGTGTCTACAGGGCTGAGGGGCCGGACTTCTGCACCTCAGCCCAGTGCCAGGCCTGGCCTTTCCGGGAAGGGGTGCCCAAGTGCGGGGTGCTCTGCAGCCCTGAGGGAGCTGACCGAGGGCCCAAAGCCCTTGGATGGGAAATCTGGACCTCGCGTCTCCGTGGTCATCACAGAGCTCTAAGTCCTTTCACGTGGTCAAAAACAGGCCCTGGGCGATCCGGCCTTCCCAGGGACTGGCACCCTCGGAGGATGGGTGTAACAGGACCTGGGACAGCTCAGTGACTTCTTGTCCCAGATCCAAGTCCCCAGGAACCCGCTCAAGCGTGACCCTCCTGGACCCACTAATGCACCCTCTGCCTGCTGTGTCTCCCTGGCCCGGGCGGGTCACACACTGGATGCAGGCCCACCTTGAGGTCTGCAGGGTGGGGCCGGGGTGTCCCCCCGCCCTGGTCCTGAGTGTGGCCCAGACCTCTCGCCTCCACCCTCAGCCTCCCAAGTGGACTGAGGGCTGCTCCCCCCCAGCTCCTGCAGGTCTTGGGCCTGGGCCTGGGGCTGACCCTGGGCTCCCTGGCCATCCTCATCGCCCCGCCCATGGCCTTCAGCCTCGTGGAGGGCTGGAGCCGCATCGAGGGCTTCTACTTCGCCTTCATCACTCTCAGCACCATCGGCTTCGGGGACTACGTTGTGGGTGAGGGGACCAGCACGGGTCTCAGGGTGGGGGACCCACTGGGATTTGGGGGTGTGGGGAGGGCAGCAGGGGATGTTTCCAGGCCGCAGCGGCTCTCGGTCTCTGGCCAGGGCCCATCGCCCTTCCCCCCGGGGCCCTTGCTGGGGCTGGATGATGGGGCCCCCGGAACCTGGGGGTGGCTGTGCCCTCAGGTGCCTGCCGTCCCCCCTGTGGCAGGCAGGGACCCCAGCAAGCTCTACGTCTCGGTGTACCGGAGCCTGGCTGCCCTCTGGATCCTCCTGGCCCTGGCGTGGCTGGCGCTGCTCTTCTCTCTGGGCCCTGTGCTTCTGCAGAGGTGCTCGCGGCTCTGGCTGCTGGTCAGGAGCCCCGGCCTCCAGGAAGGGCCAGTCCCTGACCCCGCAGGGCTCCCCAGGCCTCCGAAGAGCCCCATCTCTGTGTGAGGCCCCTCACTGGCCCAGCAGCCCCCAGCCTCCCGAGCCCAGGCCGTCTGCCCTTGGGGTTTCCCCCTCTCAACCACTGCTCCCCAGATGGGGCCCCCCAGAGCTCTGCAGATGGGGCCAGGAACTGTGGGGACAGGGTCAGGCCCAGTGTGGGTTCAACCTGCACCTGCTCCCAGAGGCCCTGCCCTCAGAGGTGACCTGGAAAAGTCACCTGGACTGGATCCCTGTGGCTTGAGCCCCCGGACACAAAGGTAGAGGTCACTGTCTCGCTGGAGAGGAGCACAGCACACATCTGCCAAGACCCACTAGGTGCCAGGCGCGGCACCAGGTCTGGGGTGCAGCGGGGACCGTCCTGCCCTGGCCGAGCCTGTGGCCCCTTCTTCTGCTCAGGGAGGAGAAGGGACGCTGGGCTTCCTGGTCAGGGTTTGCAGGGGCTCTAGGCTCCCTCCCGGCAGAGCTGCGATTGCTCTGGCCTCTCCTCCTGCCCTAGACTGGGGTGTGCATTCCTCTGAGGGCGGAGAATACCCACGGCTCAGGGCCTCTTTCTAAATCCCTGGGATTGGGTCTCACGGTGGGGGCAGAGGGGTCCCTGAGGGGACACTGGCCAGGAGAGGTAGCAGCCCCTCCCTGCCGTCCCCCCTGACAGCACTGACAGCAGGGCCGGGGGCTGGGAACAGCGCCCACTGTTTCCTGCCTGGCACTGGGCACCACGGCTTCCGCTAATGCCTCTGGATGCTGTGTAGTGGACCTGCTGTTTGGATCAGGGAGTGGGTGGGGAATAGCTGTCCCAAAGGGAGAGGACAGATGGGGCGACAGGGGCACGTGGTTCGGCACTGGCCTGTCCTGCAGAGCGGCCGAGCTGGTCCTGGCCCCCAGAGGGCACCTGGGAACTGCTGCGCGGAGGAGACGCGCTAGATCGTCCTTCTGAAGCCCAGCAAAGACGCTGGTCAGAGGCCTGGAGCCCTGTCCACTCCCGGCCCCCGGCCCCTGCATGACACGAAACTCACCGCCAGGGGGCAGGCGCACACTGCCGGCGGCTGGGCCCGGCTCCCTCCGGTGAGCAGAAAGAAAGAAGAGCAAACAAGCAAGCAAGCAAGCAAAGCAGGCCTTATTCCATCCGCTGGCCCAAAAAGGTCAGGCCCAGGACCCAGGGCTGCAGGGGACAGAGCTGGAGTCAAGCAGTGAACCACTTGGCCTGCAGAACCTGGGCTCTGCCCGTGGCCTCTCCCGGACCTCGCAGGGTGCGGGCTCCGGTGTTGGGGGGTGTGGTGTGCGGGCCCCAGCCGAGAGCAGGAGCATCTGGCAGCAGTGTGGGGCGGGAAGGCAGCGTCCACCCTTCATTCATCACACTCCATTCACACAGCCGTCCGTCCGTCTGTCCGTCCATCCATACTGCACGCCTTCTTGTGGCCACTCAAGAGCAGCCGTGGAGGTCCTGAGAATATAGAGATGACTGTGCCCCAGCCTGTGCTCCCCAGGGGCTCCCACCACACGAGGAGGCGGGACCGAGACAAACAGTTAGCACCGCTCAGCTGCCCTCAGTCTAGGCCATGTGTGAGCCCCACAGAGGGAGCTGGGGACCCAAAGGCCCTCTGTAGTGGGCGAGGAGGGGACTGTGCTCTTGTATAGGGGACCACAAGATCCTGGGGCCCCCAGGAGGGGAGGGCACTCGGCCCTTGGAAGGTTGGGGGTCCAGATGAGGCTCAGGACGGGGTGGGAGAGACCCTGCCCCCCACATGAGAAGTCATGGTGGTTGTAACCTGAGTGGGGACACAATCAGACTTGCTTTCTAGGAGGGGGAGGAGGCAGCTGAGGTGATAAAAGTAGGCGGGGGCAAAGCTGGGCGCTCTGGCTCACACCCATCATCCCAGCCGCTTGGGAGGCTGAGGCAGGATGCTGGCCTGGGCCACTGTCTCCTAAACCTGTCTCTTGTGTGTGCGGGAGATCCTGGGAGGGGATCCTAGAGGAGGAGGAGGTGGAGGAGGAGGGAGGACCAGGGACAGCTGTTGACAGCCTTGGGCTGCAGGGGTGACACCCAAGAGGATTGAGGCAGGGGAGGGGTCCCAGGCAGCTCGGAGCAACCTCAGCTGGTGACCAGGAGTCCGGAGCCAAGTGGGGCTCCGAGGGTTACTGCGGGTCAGGGACCTGGCTTCAGTGCCCCAGCACAGAAGCAGCCTAGGGACAGCTTGGCCTGGGTTCGAGGGGCACAGTAGATGCCCGAGGTCCCTCTCCTTTAACCCTGCCTGTCACACGGGACCCCACTGCCTCTGCCTCCCCTGTCTCTGCGCCTGCAGCTGGGGTCGGCCACACGGAGGCTCAGAGGCCTGAAGTCCAGAGGTCACAGCCTAGGCAGGGTCAACCCTGTGTGCTGTGACCAGCCGAGGTCCCACCTGGTCCCTTGCCCAGCACAGAGCAAGTCCAAGTGTAGATTCTGCTGTGGTCCTGAGAACCCTCGCCATCCGTGCACCTCACCTTCCTGGGGGACCAGGCCGAGGACACAGCCCTGGGAGCTCTAGCAGGAGACATTCCGCCAATGGCTGGTGGCCAGACTGACAGTCCCAGGAAGACCAATGTCCCGAGGGTTGGGGAGGGGGGGGTGTGCACCGGGGCCACACAGCAGCCTGAAGCCACCGGCCTTGCTCAGACAGCTGAGCCAGATGTGCAGCAGTGCAGAGCAGGGACCTGAGCCCAACAAGCCCTGCGGCCTCCCCTCCTCTTGCTGAGCGCTGAGGCCCCCTCCCGGGGTCCTCCAGCCTGGAGGCGGTGGCCAGAGCCGCCCTGCCCCTGCTCCTCCCGGGCCTGCAGCCCTCAATTGCATTTACAGCTCACTCAGGGCCCTGCCAGCTGCCCAGGTTCCTGCCACTAGTGATTTCAGCTGAAGAAACGAAATAAAAGGGGCAAGAAATGCCTCGCCCCTCTGCGCTCAGGAGCCGGGGCTGGCGGGTGGCCGGGCAGGGAGCTGCTCCCCACTGATCTCATTTGGGACTGGCCACGGGTCAGATCCGGCCCTAACCCAATCAGCCCGATCCAATCCGCACTCCTGCAGCCTGCGAGGTCGGCTCAGGGCTGGGCCCGGCTGGCTGGCTGCAGGGTCCGGGAGAGGAGCTGGCCTGGGGAACCCACCGGGTCTGTCTTAGACCAGCAGGCTGGGGACAGAGGTGTCACACAGGGAGCTAAGACAGACAAGGCCATGGAAGGATCTGCAGGGCCCATCCTCCTCTCCCTGGAGGGAGGAGGCAGGGCAGCTGCCCAGGAAGCAGCCAGAGGGAGTGGACAGGTGGCAGAGCAGGCTTTTGGCCACAGCACTCTGCACCTCACAGAGAACCCCATCCAAACTCCTCCTTAGCCACCAGGCGTACTGGGGCATCCTGTGATGGGGAAGGAGGGGCAGACAGCAAGCCAGCTACAAGTCTTGGGCATCTTCTGTTCTGGATGCTGTTCCAGGCTCTGCCGCTGAGGTTGAGAGAGAGGGGCCAGTTGGCTTCCTAGGGAGAGCTGAGATCTAAGGATGAGGGGAGATTAGCCAGGCCAAGAAGAATTGGAAATAAAGAGGCTTCAGAGCCAAGGGACAGTGCATGCAAAGGTCCTGAGGCAGGATGAATGATGGGTGGAGAAATGGGGGGCCCAAGAATGATGGGATGGGGTGCTAAGAAACAGATGGGGGGTCTCTTTCCAGACAGGAGAAAACCACAGGGACAGACAAATACTAGCCACTAGCGCAGGCATCAGAATCTCCTGCAGGGTCATTAAAATGCAGATTGCTCCAGGACTCTGTAGCACACACTCTTGATTCCCACTACTCAGGAGGCTGAGGCAGGAGGGTTGAAGGTTCAAGACTGTCCTGGGCAATTTAGTAAGATGCCACCATTTTGACACAAAATTATAAAGAAGTAGAAAGCGGAACAGATTTCCCTGATTGGGAAGGCATGGGTGGCCCGATGCCTGTGTTTCTAACCAACCTCAGTGGCCCAGGGGACCATGCTCTGAGAACCACAAGGACGGAAACTAGCAGAGTCCCTCAGAAAGACAAACAGGAAACTGAGCCCCCAAACCTAGGTGCCATGCCAGGGCAGCTTCCCAGAACCCCGCTGAGGCGAGCACAGGCCGAGTCTCCCATCAGCCCACAGGTCCCTCCTTCCGCCCAATGGCACCTCATTGTCCCTGTTATGTCCAAGAACAAGGACAGCTAAGTCACCTGCAGTATCATGTTGGCACATGACCAGCCAGACTAAAGGCTATATTTTCCATCCTCCCTTGAGTTTAGGCCCAGCTGTATGAATAAATTCCACCCAGCAGGATATAGAGTAGTGTCTTTTTGAATGAAGCATGATCTTCTAATTCTCTAGCTGGCTGCAGTCCAGTGTGGTGGCTGGAGCTCTGGCAGCCGTATTGCACCATGAAGTAGGGGCCATGTTGGCCATTGATTGGGCAGTCACAGAAAGAGCCTAGGTCCCTGAGGATCACAGGGCCATTGTCACAAGCCTGGACAGAAGCCTCCTCTATGTGAGAGACAAATCAATACCTCATTTAAAACCATGACGGAGTCTTTCCTCTCACAAACCTAATTGGAATGGACCCACACTGAGACAAAGGTAGTACTGAGACTGGATGTTACACAGAGAAACCACCTGTCATGGGTGAGTTTGCTCAGGACCAGGGAGGCAAAGAAATCTAGGTGCACTGTTACACCATCCATCTCCTCTTGCACCATCTCATCTCACGGCACCAGCCCCGCCCTGGAGGGGCTCCCAGTGACACCATCACACTGCTGGCCGAGTCTGGGGTCTGGGCTGAGCTGGGGCCCTCCTGACAGGAAGGTGGCTCAGTCTTTACTCTGGGTCATGGCAGAGGGTGGGTGCCACCTCTCCCTGGCTGGGAACAAGGCTCCCAGACCACGTTCTCAGACTGCCGAGAGGAGTCAGGAGCGAGGGGACAGATTCCAGCACAAGATGGCCCGGAGCTGCTGTCCTGGGACCTCACTTGCAGGAAGCCCTGCTTTCCAGTCCCAGAATCACCAAAAAGGACAAAAAGAAGGCGCTGCAGGAGAGCGTGGGGTCTGCAGTCAGAGGTCAGGGGAGCTGGCAGGTGCCTGGGCCACCGGGAGCGGAGGTGGCTTCCTGGGGAGGTGCCTCGGGCCGGGAGCAGGTGCCCGGGACTGACAAGGCTGCAGTGCACCGAGGGCCAGGCGCTGTCAGGGCGCCAGGAGGGAGGAGGCCCCGCGGTCAGTACCGGCGCTGCACAAATATTGTTGTTTTGACTGCTCGTGGGATTGTTTTATTTTTTCCCCAGAACCACAAGTGTGAAGTGCAAGAACATGACACCTCGGGCGAGCACGGACCTCTGGCCTCGCCTTTCGCCCTTCTGGGGAGACAAGGGCTCCTGTGCGGGCAGAGTCACCAGAGATGACCCCAGCCGCAGGGCTCAGGCTACCAGGGCCAGGTTGGCACAGGGACGCCTGATCTGTCACGATGGCCTGGCACCCTGGTTTTTATATAAAAGCACCACCAACAGTGTATAGTTGGAGTATAAAACACCCCTGAAAGGCAGTTATTTGTACTCCAAACATTAATATTTAAAAAAAGAGAGACTAAGATTTGATTTATTTTCTTTTTAAAATTTGATTTTTAAAAAGCATTTACTACTGGGCATAGTGGCACACATCTGGAATCCTAGCACTCAGGAGGCTGAGGCAGGAGGATTGTTGCGAGTTTGAGGCCAGCCTGGGCTACATAATGAGCTCAGGTCCAGTCTGAACTACATGGCAAGACCCTGTCTCACTAAATAATAAATAAATAAATAAATAAATAAATACGTAAAAATAAAAATATAAAAGCATTTACTATGATTTTAGAGGCCAAACAGCTCAGCAGCTAGATGCACAGATGCTGGCGGCACAGTGTGCCTCAGTTTCCCCCCCATAACTCAGGACGTCAGTAGCTCCTTCACAGGGCAGTGCATATAAAGCACTCGGAGCACAGTCTGGCCAGAGTGATCGCTGTGGACACAGTAGTCACTGTCACCACCCTTATCATGTCATCTCCTGCCCGGGAAGGGACCAGAAATGACCAAACTCCCCACTCCGCCCCCAACTGCCCACCCTCGGTGCCCTGGCATCTGGGGGTTTTCAGTGAGGGGTGCCCCTGTGTCCTGATCCTGAGGCCCCGTAGCCTCCTCCTTCACTCAGGGTAGCATCTGGGCATCCTGGGGGTCCCTACCAAGTCCCCCTAGGTATCTCCCGGGGGAGGGAGCTGCAGTCAGTGCCCCCCAAGCTGGCCCTGGGGTCAGCCTTGTGCAGAGCTGGGAGTGGCCGGGTTGTCGGGGGACAGGAGGTGAGAGTCGGGGAGAGGAGTGGGCACGGCGTGCCTGGACCAACCTGGGCTGCCCCATGCAGCATCCGAGCCTGCGCCCCCGGGCAGCGGCTGGGACAGGCACCTCTGGGCCCGGCTCTACCTCTCCACCTGCTACTGGGATTCTGGTGGGCTCCTCCAGTTGGCTGTGTGGCTCTGGGGGAGGCAGAACAGCTAAACCAGCACTGCGACTTGTGCTGTCAACCCTCCTAGTGCAGGTGGGGCCTGCTGGCTTCCCCCTTGCTCCCCCAGCGATGGGAATGTGCCCCAGCACCAGCGGGGGGCCCCAATGGAGACAGACCCCTTCCCGGGCTCCCTCGGAGTCTTGTCTCCTTGCGAGGAGAATGGACCCGTGGGTGGTACATGAGGTACCACGTTGCTCGTGGCTGCTGAAACAGAGCCCTAGAACATCAAGGTCACCGAGCAAAGTCTCACGCTTGTTTCCCGTGGAGTAGGCGGCGCTCCGTGACGGCCCTTGCACCTCATTGCTCTGCTGCCCTCCACCCGAGGCCTTTGGCTCATCCTGTGAGATGGCAGCTCCAGCTCCGGCCGCCCATCCCCATCCCGGCTGCCGGGAAGAGAAAAGAAGCCCAGACTCCCTACCAAGCGGCAGAGGTACATGTGGTTGCTACTCCCACCCGTGGCCAGAGCTTAGCCATATGCCCGCAGAGAGCTGGACAGTGCAGACCCCAGGGAAGCAGTTGAGAACGTGGGAACAGGGCCGCGGACACAGCTCAGCGGCACAAGCGCTGGCCTGGCCTGTGCCAGGTCATGAGTTCCCTTCCCGGCACCTAAGCAAACCCGGGGACAGTGAGCTGGGTGTGGTGTGCGGGTGGGGTTAGGGTGAGAAGCCTCTCGGGCCCTCTTCTCGCAGCCAGTTCCCTCCCCATTCCTGTCCTGGCCTCTGACCTCTGGCTACTTCTCCCCATCTCACGGCCGCACCCCAAGGCCGCCTCTTCACCTCAGGCAGCCTCAGCCCTGTTCCCCTCGTGTCCTCCTCACTGGGGCCTCAGCAGCCGTCCCGAGTCATAACGGGCCCGTGGTGATGCTGCGGAGATGCCTCTGCGACTTCCCTTCCCTCCTAGGACAGTGTGAAAGTCCAAAGTGCAGCCTCAGGTCCTCTCTGTCGCTGTCACGCTCTGCTTCCTGGGCAGCGTCCCACGTTGGTGCCTCAGACAAGCTCTGCTCCCTGTTACCCAGAAACCTCTGAAGGACCCACTTCTTCTACCTGGGATCCGTCTGCACCACCCCTCGGCCTGGCAGTGCCAACCCTCGGAGGCCTCACCAGAGAGGCCGGGACGCCCTAGGCCGCCTCCCTGTCCCTCTGAAACTCCAGTCATATGGCACTTGTACAAGCCTGCCGCCCTCTCCATTCAGCGGAACTCAGCACCTCTCATGGAGTGTTGGCCTGGCCTGGGGTCTCACCCACTCAACTTTCCCTCCTTCAGCGCCACGTAGGACCGAGCATCTCTGTCACAGCCCCGCTTCCAGGGCTGGGGAGTCCTGGAGGACCAGGGTTCTGGCAGGTGGGACTCGCTGAAAACACAGTCAGATCAGATGCATCAGTTCTGGTTCTGTGTAGAGAAGCAGAGGCCTCTGTCCACACACTGGAGCTGGCAGTAAATAGAACATTCTTTCCTTCTTAATAATGCAATTTTTAAGATGGTCAGAGTGGCGCATGCCTATAATCCCAGCACTCTGGAAGGCGGAGGCAAGAGGACTGCAAATTCAAGGGCAGCATGGGCAACTTAATGACTTAGCAAGATACTGTCTCAAAATTAGAAAGAAAGAAAGAAAGAAAGAAAGAAAGAAAGAAAGAAAGAAAGAAAGAAAGAAAGGAAGGAAGGAAGGAAGGAAGAAAGAAAGAAAGAAAGAAAGAAAGAAAGAAAGAAAGAAAGAAAGAAAGAAAGAAATTAAACAGAGCTGGGGTTGCAGCTCAGTGTGAAAGTCCTAGGTTCAACCCCCAGTACTGCAGAAAACAATTTTTAAAAGTCAGTCTTTACTTCAGTTGCCACTTTGGATGGGGTGACACAGAATAGATTTGCCGTCTCTCCCTCCAGTGCCTCCCCAGTCTCTCCTGTCTTCCGGTTCAGGTTGAGGAGGGATGGGTGAGCAGCAGGGTTCATATGGTTATGAAAAAATCTGTTCCAAAACCCAGGGGCTGAAGATGGTGCCTGATGGCAGCTGTTGGCCGAGACCTTGGCGTGCAACCGTTCACTCAGCCTCCTCGCTAGGCCTGGGCCTTCTCTCAACATGGCGGCCGCCATACGTGGCTGTGTGTGGAACAGGGAAACTACATTGTTTCCTCCAACCCGGGCAGCACAGCTGCACAGCCACACTGCTTCTCACTCTATCCATCTGTGTATCACAGAACCCCAGCTGGTTCCAGTGGGACTAGGAAATGGCCATACCTCAGAGGGAAGATTCTGGAAGAAAACAGGGCTGTGTCCATGTTGGGAAAATACCTCTACCTCTGGATTAGGGAGGAGCCGTCTTACCTTATGGGTTTCAATGTGTCTCCCATCTTTCTATGGTCTCGTCTTCTCCAGGATCCCAAAGGGCTCCCCAAAGTCTTGGGGTTTAGAACACAAAGGTGGGGACATTTCCACTGTCTGCTTGGTCATAGCCATCCCTGAAGGAGGCCAACCTCTCACAAGTTTCTCCCACCCAAGTGAGCAGAAGTGTGGTCCAGGGTAGAGGAAGAAGAAGCCCCCCCCCCAGGATGAGTAACAGTCAAAAAGTTGGGAGTTAGGCATGGTGCTGCACACCTGTAATCCTAGTTACCTGGGAGGCTGAGGCAGGAGAATCTCAAGTTTGAGGAATGTCGAAGTGTAGCTCAGTGGTAGAGCACTTTCCTAGTGTGCACGAAAACTTGAATTCAATCCCTAAAAATGCAAAATTAAATAAATAAACTAATGTGGGTGCCTGGGAGAGGAGTTCCCCACCCCCGTGTCAAGATAGAGCAGCCCCTTTGAGGCCTCTGCAGGAAGGGGGAGAGCTGTGGGGTTGACAGAGGAGAGGGGAGCTGGGCTTTAGGCAGAGTCTGGTCTCCAGTTTTTGAAGAAAGGTTTGAAGCAAGAGAGTGAGATGAGCTTTGTGCCCTGTGAAGCTTGGGAAGCGGCTGGGAGACTGCATGCCGCGGGGGTCTCAGTTGACGAACTGGGTACAGGGGAAGGAAAGGGCAGCTGCCTGGGGGTCACAGGCAGCTCCTCCTTGGGGTCTGCAGATTCTGGCTAAGCAGGTCCCTCCCAGCCACTGCCAGGAGCCACCTCCCACCCCAACCCCAGCCCTGGTGAAGCCAGCAGGCCGAGGACCTGTCAGGACTCCTGGGGCGGGTGTGGCCGCCACCCAGCCAGCGCTAGCTCACTAACCACCTTAATCCGCTAGCAGGTTCCTCCTGGCTTCACCAGAAACAGAGCCAAGTGGCCTGCGACACTGGGGCTTCCGGCCAGGGCGGACGGGAGCAGAGGCCCTGCAGGCTGGGCAGGAGCAGCAGGCGGAGGAGCCTTGGGGAGATGCCTGCTCTTCACCCTGCCCTGCCCTCGGCAACCCAGAAGGTGACCCACTCCACCTTCAAGGGGAATTGCTGGAAAGGGGGTCGCGGGCAGGGTGCAGAGGTGGGGGAGAGATCCACTGGGGATCACACTGGCGGCTCTCTGGGCCTTTGTTTTGGACACCACTTTCCCCAGGGCCACACGATGAAGACACCCTATCTGCCGCTCGATCCTAAGGACTCGAGGGAGATAATCTCAGTGAAGCAAGTTGACATGAACTTTTTTTTGGTACCGGGGATTGAACTCACGACCTCACGCTTGCCAGGCAGGCGCTTACGCCACCCCAACGGCCCAACATGAACTTTCAATAAACAAAGATCTGAGACCCCACTGGGAGTTTGAGCTGGCAGGGTTGAGCCAGGTCCTCTGGGAAATGCGGTCTGACCCTTTCAATGGTTAAATTTGATTCTCAACCTGACCAGATTAAAAGAATCCTGGATCAGTGGCCCGACTATGGGAGCAGGAACCTTATCTCCGGGTTAACCCCCTGGTGAGTTCGGAGGTGAGTGGGCAAACAGGAGGTGGGGCCCGTTTGGAGGAAGTAGGTCATGGGAGTGTGGCCTTGGGGACTCTGTCTGGCTCCTGCTCCCTTCTCCTCTGGTTTTCCCCCTACTCTTTGCTTCCTGGCTGCTTCCCCCACCACACCCTTCTGCCGTGGTGTTTGTTTCTGCCTAGAGACGGCCTGACCAGGGACTGAACCCTGTGACACCATGAGCCAAAATAAACTCCTCCTTTAAATTACAGGGGTCAGGCATTTTGTCCTTTCGATGGCTGACCTGACTGTTTTGATGGAAATTTGGAGAAAGTTCCCTGAGGTCTTTGCTCCCTACCTTGGTCCCTGGGACAGCTCTGTGCACAGGAGATGCTGCCCGTGAAAGGAGCTGCCAGCTATGCAAGGGTCACCTAGATGAGCTGTCCCTGTGGCAGTGGCCCCAGGAGATGGCTTCTGGCTGATGGTGAACTTTCTGGAGTCTGCACCCCCAGGAAGTCCTTCCTGCACCCCCCCATTGTAGCACAAGCCATTCCCCCACTCTAGCAGTTACGGCCAGCTGGACTTTGGTCAACAGGACAGGAGGCGAAGGAGACAACCAGACCTTGACCAGACCCATCTGTTTGGGCTCTGGTGTTGGCAGCTGTGTCCAAAGCTGCTACCTTTGCCCCTTGGTCAAGGAGCGCTAAGGAGGCTCGGGGTTATTACAGGGAAAAAGGACTGAGGGGTGGGTATGTGCGGGGTGGCGGGGACTCGGCCGGGGCTGTAACCCGTGGTGGTCAGGGTGAGAACAGGTGGCTGGAAGGAGAGCAGTGGGCGAACTGTGGAAATTCACAAGGCTGTTGCCTCAGTCGCCCCAGGTACATCTGCGGCTTCACCCTGGATTCCTGTAAATAGAGCCGGGGAATCCCGGGAGCTGAAAGGCTTTTAATCACCTCCTTTATTGTCCTGCGCCCACACAGTGCCTCAGCCCTAGGAAAATCACGGCACGGAGTGGTGGCAATGAACTCTGAAAGGGAGAGTGTGGAGGAGCCCTGGGCTGCCTGGCTGGCTCCTGCTCACCGCAGCCGCTGGAAAGTCACCAGAGGCAGCCGGTGGCGGGAGTGCAGAGGTTACCGGGGCCGTGCAATGCCCTGAGAGTCCAGGAGGGCCAGGCGGGGGCGGCTTGTGTCCAGGCCTGCTGGCACCACCCTCTCTGAGCAGGTCCCCACCCGGATGCCCTCCCTTGCCTGCAGGGTGCTGCCCCCCAGCCCGTGCCCAGCGGTCATCAGTTCCTCAGTCAGAGCCCTCTGGCCACTGGCTGTCACTGCCTCACTTGGGATATTTATGAGTTTCTGTCCTCCCCCTTTTCTTCACAGAAAGCAGAGAGTGGGACTAGGAAATGCTGGGGACACCCTACCATGTCCTTCCCTTGGCAGTGTGTGACAGGGCTGTCTCCGCACCCTGAGGAGCCCCAGAAGCCACCTGGAGCCAGGCCCTGGGAGAGAAGGGGCTGCCCAGGCCCCACAGCCGGCTGGCAGCAGAGCCGGCTCACAGCAGGGTACAGGTGGCTTTCTGTGGCCTGACCTCACCCTCGTGCCTGACCCAGGGCTCTAGACCAGCCCAAAGCACAGAGAGACATACTGTTCTGTGCCTCTGCCATGGGCTGGCCGGGTGGGGTGGCAGCAGTGACCAGCTCCGCCCTGGGCACTGAGTATCACCAAGGAGCCCGGCCAGGGCTGACAGCCTCTGCAGCCTAGGGAAAGCTACACTTTGCAAATGCTGAGCCACCTGGAACCCCATCCTGGGTTTGAGTGAGCATCCAGGGTATTGCAATCCTGCCTGCCACGGGAAGGGGGTGCCCGGGTGCCCTTCTCCTACCAGCAGGACAGCTGCTGGGCTCTTTCCAGCCTGGGGTCTGGGTGGGCCTTTCCTTCTGCCTCTGCCTATGGCAATGCTGTTCTGACCTGAGCGTGAAAATTATTGTCCCAGGGTACTCTCCTGGGTGCTTTGCTGATATTTTGCCACTTAATCCTCTTATCACTCCATGTGATGCCACCACCATTGTCCCTACTCTGCAGGATGAAGACACGGAGTGGGGGGGCTCCTGAGAAGGGCAGTGACTTGCCCAGGGGCCATATCCAAACATCCTGGAGCCAGGATTGCTCCTCTCCACATCCTCGCCTGGTGTCACCACACAGCCCAAGTCGCAGCTGCTGCCACCTCCTGCAGCCTCCCAGCTCCCCCCAAGGAGAGGGGATTCTGAACGCTGGGCACAGCCAGCCCTCTGGATGAAAGACACAGGGGCAGCAGGTGCCAGGTGACAGGACCCTCTGCTTGGCTGGAACAGAGGTGTGGAGACCAGCTCACCAGACAGGAAGAGACAGGGTGGGACCAGCACCAGGCAACAAGGAAGCACCTGTTGGGTGTGAACTCTGGGCTTGGCACTTACAAGATGATGAATCCAGTCCCTGGCAGAGCCGGCCAGCTGTGCGTGCGAACAGAGTGTCTCCAGGGCCGTGCCTGGAGGACACAGCCTCTACTGAAGGTGACCAAGTCATTGCCTTCCATCCTTCCAGCCCAACACTACCCTGGAGACCACAACAAAGACACAAACACCCCATACTAAGCTTCCAGGGAAGACAGGGTTCAAAGGCTGTGTGTCCCGCAGGGTATGTTGGTGACCTTCTGTGTTCCTGGAACAGTCTTTTTTTTTTTTGTCGTTTTGAGACAGGGTCTCGCTATGCAGTTCAGGCTGGCCTTGAGCTCAGTTTGTAGCCCAGGCTGGTCTCGAACTCACAACGATCCTCCTGCCGCAGCCTCCCAAGTGCTGGGATTACAGGCGTGAGCCATCACGCCCAGCTTCCTGAAACAGCCTTTAGGTCTACACTTCACTCCAGGTTCCGGGCTCTCAGACAGAGGATGAGGGGGACACTGCAGCCCTGTGTGCAAAATGGGAGGTGGAGAAGAAACACGGGAGGCAGTGCCCCTCCCCCTGAAGAGAAGCATTAGCCCAGGAGGCCCCAGAGGGCTGAGAGCAGAGGGGGATGCCCACTGGGTTTGGGGTGCAAATAGGAACGACAGCTTCTGGCTCAGGGAACTGCAGGATCAGGGTGAAAATCAGATGAGATAGGGAAGGAGCCAGTATATCGTAGCTGAGGGGGAAAAAAGAATTCTATTCTCAGTCAGGAAACTGAAGCCCAGAGAGGAGATGCGACTTGTCCAAGGTCAATCAATAAGTGTGAAAGTGAAATCAGGACTCCAACTGGCCCTGATTCCAGCTCAAGGTGATGGCCCCACTACACCGACCTCCCTGGGTGTCAGTCAGCTTTCCACTACTGTAACAAAATACCAGAGGTAAACAACTGAAAGCGAGGCAAGGTTTATTTGACTCACAATGTAGGAAGAGTCAATCCATGTCCACTTGGCCCTGTTCCCTTTGGGCTTGTGGCAAGGCAGGACACCATGGCTGGAGCACAGGGCAGAGAAGCTGCTGGTCTTGAAAAGGCTGGGAAACAGAGAAGGAGAGCAAGGGGCTGGGGTTCTGGTGTCCCCTTCAAGGGCACAAACTTCAACCTACTAGGCTCTTCCTCTTAAAGGCTCCACCACTCCATTAACACCAGGGTCTGGGGTACAAGTCTTTAACACACGGGCCTTAGAGGTACATCTCAGATCCAAAGCATAGCAGCAGAGAGTGGATTCCACAGCTAAGGTTGTTTATGATGTTAACACAGTTCGGAGACCCTTTACACTGTAGTATAAAGTAGTGATCGATGTGCTTGGGAAAGACACAGCAACGAACAGGACTTGAGAAGGGTATAAAGGTGGAGAGGGTGGGGATGAGATGGGACAATTTGGGAACATGTACATTTTGGGTCCAGGAGGGGTCTCAGAGAACCTAAGCAGTGGTGGATGAGAGAGATTCTCTCGAGTCAGAAAGAGAGATGATGGTACCAAACACAAAACTACCAGAGTATCGGAAAGCTTTGGGTCCAGACCCTTCCTCCCTGGAGTCAAGTGTTGGGGGGTAGAGATAGAGTGCAGAGACCTGTCTCCCAGTCTCCTCTTGTCCCCCATTCTACCTCTGGTCCCCCAGGATGACCAACAGCTTCCTAGGAGCACAAAGAGTCCATGTCACTTTCCCTTCCTTGTGCAGAAGGCGACGCATAAGGAAACAAGAACCTAAGATGGTCATTGAGGCTCCCTGGGCACCCCTGTCCAGCTTGGGAGGCTGGCACAAGCTGTGGTACCCCAGGGGATTCGCTTATTAGAAGCCAAAGCTGGCAGGGAGCATCCTGTCCATCACCTGAAAGTGCGGTGTGTAAAACCTGGTCCCAGGTTTAGATGAACTCTGAAGACAGTGCTGTTGTGTTTTGGTTTTTATTTCTTTTCCTTGATCTCTGCTGACTTCGCCCACTCTGCCCTCCATCCACCAGCCCTCGATATGAACCTGGAGAAAACAAACAAAGCACACAGGAGGGTGTTTCCAGTACACATCGTTCTACCCCCTGCATGAGCAAGCGGTGGCCACCTCGTCTGTGGGCTGCCCCGTGTGTCTGTTCCTGGGCCTCTGTGGACTCAGGATGCCCTGCGCACGTGCAGAGCATTCCCAAGCGTCCCTGCTCCTCCGGCAGGGACTCTCCTTCCTAACCCCTCAGGTGGCCACGGAAAGCAAGTTCTGTCCATCTGCCTGGTGGTAGATCCAGGTGCCAGGTCATCCATGACCCACCCCAGGACACTAATCAAACCCTCATTCGTTAAGGACAGCTGGTCTACCTCCGCCACACCCCCATGGGCCCTGCCAGCCCAGGCTCTCTGCACAGTCCAGTCTTTCGGCCTGGCCCTTCTCCCCAGGACCTCAGCTGGCTTCCTGCCCACATGTGCTGTAGCCTGTGGGACCAGGTCTACACAGGTGGCTCCGCCACCTACCACCAAGCCTGCCTAGTGCTACTTGTGCCCGTAAACAGTCCAGAATCTTCCTGTGTGCAGACTGAGCATGGCAATAGGAAGAGTCACTGCTGCTTACTCAGCTCTACGTGCAGCCCGGGGTCTGCACACCGTCCGGACCCGACCAGGACACTTCCGGTTCCACTGTACAGATGAGGAAACTGCGGCTCCAGCGTGCAGGCCGATTTGCCTAAGGATACCCGGCAGGACAGGCCAAAGCCACTGACTACCAGCTCCTCTCCGCCACCTCCAAACATGCACGGTGAAAATCAGGGTCACATATGAGCAGCACAGGAACCATGGTCTCCCCCAAACACCCCCTCCCTCCGGCACTGTCCTGACAACACTCCAAGAGCAAAAGCCCTATCTCGGCAGAGAGCGTGTGTCACGAGACCATGTAGACCTGGAAACTGCACTTTCACCTCCAGGAACAGATTTCCACCTCCTTCACGGTGCCTTGGGGACATCAAGCAGAGTGGGCCTGCGCAGGTCTGGCCCCCGCCGGCACCGAGTCCTTGTGGGGATCCACATCCCCAAAGTTGCTATTGGGCGATTTCTCGAGCATCTAGAACACGTCCAGGCCTCAGTGGCCAGACTCAGACGCAAGTGGCAGGCCATGTGTGGGTTTCTCTGCTCCTGTCCCCTCCTGCCGCAGGCCCAGGTGCCTGGGAAGCAGCCCGGGGAGAGGTGAGCAGGGGAGGCTCCTCGGCATGGAATGAGGCCCGAAAAGGAAGCAGGTGGAAGTAGGGCTGGCGCGGGCATGAGACTGTGGGGCAGACCCCAGTTCCCTGCCAGTGCATCCGAGACTGCCCAGCAGAGGAGCCCTGGGCTGGGCGTGACAGGGGCAGAGACCCGGCTGTGCCTGGCAGTGACCTGGGCATCCCAGGAGCAGTGGGAGGTCCCAAAGGCTCCTCCTTGGGTCTCCCACATTCTTCAAGTGCTGCTGAGCACCTCCAGGGGCCAGACCTGGGGGAGGTGACAGGAAGGGATGAGGCCCAGGCTCTGCCCCTGGTGCTTCCAGCCCAGTGGCCTCCCTGCACCTGGGCCTCAGGGTCCACACCAGGAAAAGCCTGGACTTTCTGTGTGGCGTTCACCCCAGGGGGTGCTCATTCTGATGCAGAACCAAGGGGCTCTCAAAGTGCTGGGAAGCTGCAGCTGTAGGAGGCTGAGAAAGCAAGAGGAGGGGGGCTGAGGCTGCAGGCAGGAGAAAGGGACACTGAGTCAGTATGGCCGGGCGTGCGGCGTCTGCACGTAGCAGTGCATAGGAAGCAGGGGACAGTCAGGAGGACTCATGCAATCCTGGGCTGGGCAGCCGGGCATCAGGCCAGCAGGGAAAATTTCTACTTCCGTGAAGACAAGGAAGAGAAGAGAGCCAGAAGCCCGAGACCAGGGCTGCCAATGAGCTCTTTGGACTGGAAGGAGCAGGCTGGCAAGGGGGAGCCCGGGCACTGTGAGCCCCTGGGCACGGGGCAAGGTCACCCCCTCCCTGTGGTCAGTTATCACTGGCCAGGAGCCACATGCGAACTGTGCATTTGAAAAACAGGGAGTGGCCTCCACTTCTGGATAGCTTTTTACATAATATCCCCAGGGCTCCTCCTCCTCTTCTGAGTCCCCTGTCCCAGATCTTGGAGTCCCACTTTTTAGTAATGTATTATCAGCCCAGATATAAAGGCACAGGCCTGTAACCCCAGTTACTTCGGAGACTGAGGCAGGAGGATCACAACTTCAGTCTCAGCTTGGACAACTCAGTAAGAATGTCTCAAAATAAAAAATGCTGAAAATGTAGCTCAGTGGTAGAGTGCCCCTGAGTTCAACTCCCAGTACTGAAAAAATGAATGAATGAATGAATGAATGAATGAATGAATAAAGAGTGTACTATAATCCAGGCATGGAGGTACATGCCTGTAATGATAGCACTTGGGAGGCTGAGGCAGGAGGATCACTGTGAGTTTGAAACCAGTCTGGGCTACAAAGTGAGCCTAAGGCCAGCCTGAGCTACATAGTGAGACCTTGTCTCAAAAAGACAAACAAACAAACAAATAAAAACCAGCTGATTTCTTTAATATAGAAACAGTACCTACAGATCAGTAAGAAAAAAAAAACTATCCTCTTCAAAAGAAAAAAATAAATAAATGGGCATAGGATGTGAACAGAGAATTCACAGAAAAAAAAATCAAGTCACTTTTTCCCAGGTGTTGGGGACTAAACCAGTGCTTTGCACATGGTAGGCAAGTGCTGTATCACTGAGCTACCTCCACACTCCCTCAAATGACTCTTGAACATCTGAAAATACGCTCAGTCTCACCTGCAATCACAGAACTACATACTTGAGCTAGCGCTGACCTACTGTTTGTGCCTATCAGATTGGCAGAGACCAAGCATCTGTCAGTTCACTGGGCTGGCAAAGATGCATAGAGACATGGCTCAGGTCTTTCTGCAGAGCTCATAAGCTGGAACAAGTGCCCTGCAAAACAATTTGGCCACAGTTGAGGAAATAATAAATGCATATTCACTTTGGCCCAACAATTGCACTTTGTACTTATGGATTTTTTTTTTGTTTTTTAAAAAAACAATTATTTTAGTCATTTGAAAGTGAACTGAAACAAATTTGAAGTTTTCTTGTCCCTGGCTCCTCCCTTCTATCCCTGGCCCCAATAATGTGAGCAGTTTTCCTCTGCTCCAGGCACACTGCTGATTCTATTTTGGAGCCAGACTACCATGGACTGAGCCCCACTGAAACCATGAGCCAAAATAACAGAGCTTTCCTCCTTCAAATTACGGGTGTCAGGAACTTTGTTCCAGCAACAGGAAAGCTGGCTAAACAGCATTATCTGCATTTAAGTATAATGAATTCTATCATGTCATCTTTAATAGTACATCTCAATTTCCAATATTATATATTAGTGTTGAAAGTATCAGTCACTTTAAACAAGTGTGAAACACTGCCTAAGTCTTAATAATCTTGGCTTCCAAGACTCAGCATGAACAGATGTCAACACTGAAGCCACCCAGTCACTGACCCCAGGAAAACATCCAAAAGAAGACAGATGGGAGGTGAATGCTTTCTTAGAGATCGGCTCTGCATCTCCAGCAGTTTATAAATGCCTGGAATTTGGGCTGGGGATTTAGCTCAATGGCTTAAACGCCTGCCTGGCAAGCACGAGGTCATGAGTTCAATCCTTGGTACCAAAAAAAAAAAAAAAAAGCCTGGAATTTCACTTGAGTGTAGCAAAACTTGACGTCTTTCTGTCTGCCTATCTAGATACATACTTATCTACTTATGTATGTATACCCATCAATTATCTATCTATCTATCTATCTATCTATCTATCTATCTATCTATCCATCTGGTTTATCTCCACTTTACAAACTAAAGGACACCAAGGCCCCAAGAGGGTTACACCACTCGCCTGAAGTCACACCCAGAGTCCATCTCTCCCTCTGTGCCACTTGGAGGTGGCTTTCAGAGTTCCTAGCACCCTCTCCACCTCCCCACTGGCCTGTGTTCACAGCGGCTAATTTTGCACACTTCCCTAAGGGATGATAAAATGGAGGCTTGAATGACCTGTGCCACCCGTTTGAGATTTCCCATTGGCTCTTCTTAGCATAAGATCATCTCCGCCCTCTTGAGTTACCCCAGAATTACACTCTAGGACAGGATCCTTCGTAGCATAACATCTTCCATGCCAGCCCGAGTCTGAGTCTTCTCCCGAACTGGAATCTTTCTCCAGCTCTGCCTATCACTGTTTACACCTAATAAATAGCGCCTGTTTGGGGGGCTGGAGGGGGACCCATCGGGAGACACTGACTTCCCAGCCCGTCATGTGTTACCAAACTTGTCTCTGTTTTTTAAATTTTTCTCGCTGTACCTTTAGCACAGCCGATCAGAACTCTTTTCTGGGTCGCAGTACCCTGGTACCCTGAGGACCTTTCTGGGGCTTTCCTGATCGCAGTGCAGTGTCTCAGGGCAGCAGTGGGTGAAGCGTGGGAGGGACCCACGAAGGGAGGGCTGTGGGTGGGCGTGTGGCCTGGCATCAACCTGCTGGGCTCTGGGAAATGTTTATCTACTGAAGGAGGCTGCAGGCGGTACCCCCTGGGGAGGTGGGATAGAGGCTCACACACTTCCCCTGTGCACATGCCTGTCTGTGCCACTTTCTGCCAGCCCTACACCAGTGGCATTTGGCTTCTCGTTGTTTCTGAGGTCCCTTTCCAGGGTGTGGAATCCTTGATGCCTGCAGGCTAAGAATACTGCCCACCAAGCCAAACAGAAAACTGGAAGCGCCAATGTCACTGCCTCAGGCTGTGGCATCCAAGCAGGACCACAGCCAAGACTGCCGTCGCCCCAGCTTCCTCAGTGGGCTGCTGCCCGCTAGAAAGACTTGCCCTCGACCACCAGCACTTGGGCGTCATTCCCCAGGAGAACAGCAGGTGCTCACAAGGCCCTCAGATATTATACTACATAGGCTGAAGAGGGGCATAATCACCAGAACTTAACCAAGTGCAAGCGCAGGTCACAGGGAGACTGATGACAGCTATCGAGAGCTACACCACAAGCCATTTTCAGTCGGCAGCACCAAAACGGTAGAAATATGAGAAAGCAAGGCAACAAGAGGCCTCCAAACACTCTTAGTCCCTAAGTGCCAACCTTGTAACACTGCGGTAGAGGAAGCTACAGAAAAATAACTCAAAAACCAAACAATTGAAAAGTTGGAATATTTCTAGCACTCTAAGGCTGAGGCAGGAGGATTGCTGGGAGTATCAGGCCAGCCTAGGTTACAAAGTGAGTTCAAGGTCAGCCTGAACTCATAGTGAGAGCCTGTCTCAAAACGGAGAAACAAACAATTGGAATAATTCAAAGAAGAAACACAAAAGCAATTTCATAATATATTTAGTTACCTTGAAAAGGATCTTATTAAACAGATAAAGAATTTTACTAATAAAATGTTCAACAAGCTGGAGATTTAGCTCAGTGGTGTAAGCGCCTGCCTTGCAAGTGCTCAGTTGTGAGTTTGATCCCTGATACCAAACAAAAAAAACCCTGTTCAACAAGCTTAAAGAAACAAACAATAGCCAGGCGTGGTGAAGCATGCCTGTAATACCAGCAGGCAGGAGGCTGAGGCAGGAGGGTCTTTGCAAATTTAAGATCAGCCTGGCCTACAAAGTGAGACCCTGTCTCAAAAAGACCAAAAAAAAAAAAAAAAAAAAAAAAAAAAAAAAAAAAAAAAAAAAAAAAAAAAAAAAAAAAAAAAAAAAAAAAAAAAAAAAAAAAAAAAAAAAAAAAAAAAAAAAAAAAAAAAAAAAAAAAAAAAAAAAAAAAAAAAAAAAAAAAAAAAAAAAAAAAAAAAAAAAAAAAAAAAAAAAAAAAAAAAAAAAAAAAAA
>PVLA01015782.1:0-23625 GCA_004027455.1 Hydrochoerus hydrochaeris
AGGGATACTTAACTGCCTTGTTCTTTCAGGAACCTCAGGGTTTTTGCTTTAACCCAGGAAATGGGTGTGAGTTGTGGTTTTTTTCTTTTCAGGGTGGGGGAGGGGACATTAAAATCTTTACTTTGTGTTTAACACTCTAAACCAGTTATGAGTTCAGAAAGATTATTTGGCAAGAATTCTAAAGGAAAACATACATAAACATACCACTTGAAAACCAGCTGCGGCTCTTTTCGTGAGCAGAGCTGGGGTTTTACTTGTTTAGCTTTGCCTTGGACCCTACAGGCATATCTCCAACTTTCCGTCCACTGTGATTTAATGCAGCAAGAAAATGTTACCCTGAAAATTATCTGCTTTTTATTTTGTATCACAGTTAAGAGAGTTGTTCTCTTCATTTTTTCTCATTCACAATGTCCAAGAGGAAAACTAAGCACAAACAAAATGACATCAAAATGTCACCTCTCTATCTGCTCTGCTCACTTTATCAGGGAAATCCAGTGTGGCTGGAAGGTAGTCCGCATTCGCTCTTCTGGTGGCTTGAATATCTCCAGGAATGTATGGGCCTGGGCTATGCCTGGCCTGCAGAGGTCTAGCTTACTTATACCACAGCCTTCTCTCTCACCCCTGCACATGAGTTCTGGAGGACAGAAGCACCTGTCACACTCACAGACACCTGGTGGGCAGCTGAGGATGTGCTGGGAGCTGAGGAGCCAAGCACATTACAGCATAGCCCGGCTCACCAGCTTCCCACCTGCCTGGCTGTCCTCCAGAACATATTTCTATACATATACGTATAAATCAGCGTCCTTCGCTGAGGAGCTGGAAGACATCATAGAAAGATGCTTCATAGACTGCGCTCAACTGAGACCTGAGCCTTGTCCAGCCTCCAGAGGCGATTCTCTGATGCCAGACACATTAGCAGCTGCTGTGTCTCACATCTGCCACGCATATTCAAAACAGACAAGAACGGGAATATACTTCTTGTTGCTCTTCAGTGAAGTAGAAACACCTTGTGGAGGGCATTTGGGAGGTAAAGACTATATAAGTGAGTTTCTACATGCAGCAGTATCTTCATATTTATTTATGGATGAATACAGACATACATATCTATATCAGTAATGAAGAAAGCTTTTGAGAACAACAAAGATAACATTTAGAACATGTCATAGCTATTTCTACCTACTCTTCCCATCATCATTATATAAAGTAGGAGGTTGTGTTTTCACCTCTCTGCATTAGGAGTACATAAAACCTGTCACTTCATGAGATTCTTACAAAACTGTGTGAGATGAGAGATTTAAAGTTTGTTTGGTGATTTTGAATTGTACTCAAATACTGTAAGTTTTACTAATATTTTGGAAATATTCGAAACAGGAATACCTTAGGTACTTTATACTCATCTATCAAAGCATTAAAATAATTTATAATAAGTAATTCATCTCATTGCTTTTATTTGCTATCTGAATAGTGATTGCTTCTTTCCTCGGGTATGTGAGATAAAAATGGATCTTGCATATATCAGAGACACTGTTCTGAATACTTTCAGATTAAGTCTTTTGATTTTTCTATCACTGTTATAAGAAATGTACTGTTACTCCTGTTTTGCAGATGGGGAAAGCCAGGCACAGGAAATTGAAGTGGCTTATTTACTGTTTGAAGTACTGCTTATAGCTCATAAGTGGCAAAGTAAGCACAGACAATCAGGCAGTCAGATTTTGCATTCTTAACCAGATACAACTCATGCCCAATTTATTTTCTGAGGTCAGGGAAAGTCATAAAAATTTGTATTGTTGGATACAAAAAAATTCCAAGTTCCCTTGCAATGTTCTGAATTAATTTATTGCTTATAACATACTTCCAAAGGACAAAAGGACTAAAGAAAAAACTTTAAAATATGAAGTAACCTACTATAATAGCTGTGGGATTGAATGTCATGGTCTCTGAGGCTTTGATTTGCTGACTATTTCAAATGCTCATCAAAACCATCAATGATGTATAAGGGTTGAACACAGACCAGTCCAGAGCTCAGGTGTAGGTGCTTGATGCCCCCAGCCTGGGCCCCTGGAAGACTGAGATTACCTTAATTTCTGCTCAGGCTATGTCACTGTTAGTTAGGCTTTGGTCAGAAAAACCGGACTATTGAGGAAAGGCTTCTAACAGGAAAGGAAGGTTTACTAACTCAGCTTTTGGAAAAATCACTGGGCAGAGGGTGGAAGAAGGATTTCAGGAGTCTGGACAGGCAGGCATCCTGGATGGGAAGGGATCTCCCTCCAGAGAAGCACCCAAAGGTCTTGGATAAAGTGCCATGAACCACCTTCAGGGCCACGTACCTGTCTACAGCTGCTCTGGAACACAGCGGCTACACCTTCCTTTCTGTCCAAAGTGAACCACGTGACAGAGGATCCAGGCTCTAACTCTCTGCCTTTGGCCAAGAATTTAGAAGGAGAGAGCGGCCCACATCAGTCTCAGCAGACTATAGCTGATAAGGTGAAGAGACCTGCAGAAAGGACCCCAGAGTCCACTTCAGGAAGCAGTGAGTACTCGGAAAAGCAGTTACCCGTTACATCCTCCACCAGCCTGCCCTCTGGGCGCTCCTGTTTTCCACCACCAGCATGGGGAGGATCCATACCTGCAAGGTGTACTAGCAGGCACTGCCTCAGAGTCTTGCTGGAACAAAGGGAACAGTGATTTAAAACAACCATAATTACAACTTACTTTTAAAATGTTTGCTCACTTTGGATGGAAGCCTATAGACTCCAAGGTACACTCTGGATTCAGTTAACATTTAGTGAGTATTTCTGGGTGCTTTCTAAATGCTGTCCCAGTCTCTAAACCCTGAAAATAGAGTAAAGAAAAGCATTTAAATATTCCAGCAGCCTAAGTAAGTTAACTTCCACCAGAGTAAATAAACACATAAAGTGCCAAATGGGGACCTGTGCTAGAGGGGAGATCAATAGGAAGAATAACAGAATGGCAAGAGTGGTTGTGGGAGTGACATTTTATATAGGGAGGTCAAATGACATTTGAGGAGCCACCCCAAAGAGGGAAGGACACAGACCTGTGAGTACCTGAGGGGGAAAAGCCCGGGTAAAAGCCCACAAGGACCAGCACAGACCATGTCCAGCAGTTGGCAGGGGAGGAAGGATGGAGGCAAGAGGAGAGCAGGGACACCAGGTGGCCAGCATGTGACCAGAAGGCAATGACAGGCACACGCTTGCCGCTGTGGTGAGATTTTGTATTCTACTCAGAGATGGATGGGAGGATACCAAAGGGATCAGGGAAGTGAGGGAATCCGACTAATAACGCAGAACCCAGGGCAGAGGAGGGGCAAGGAGATTCGCCCTGCAGTAGACCCAGCTCTGGGACCAAGTCTGATTTTTAGTGTGTTCTGAAGACAGGGAGCGAGTGCTGGGAAGGCCTGGACACTAGTGTGAAAGGAAGTAGTAGTGTGAATGCAGAGGCAGGACCAGCTTTGCAAAGTGACTGCATTTTCACTCTGGTCCAAAGATCTGGGCCCAAGCAGCTCTAAGAGTGGAGTTGCTGGTTATTAAGGTGGAAAAACCAAGAGTCCAGTTTTCTTTAAGGGCAGGCAAATTGGGTGTTTTGACCTACTGAGTCTGAGCTGTTGGACAGAAGGCTGGTGCGCAGTGTGCCCTCCAGAGGGCTGAGCTAGGGGCAGACTGAACAAACTGTGTAGTTTTGAGAGAAGCGCTGTCCACTTACCAGAGCAGAAACATGAGGATGACCCAGGAAGAAGTGCTGAAAAGGAATAGTCAGTGAAGAAAACCAGGGAACGTGTGCATCCCCAGTGCCAAGGGAGAGACACTAAAGAGAAGCAGGGATTTAGTCAAGTGCCATGATGACTTAGGGATAGTAGGCCAGCAATCTGTGCCCTAGATTTGGCACTCCTGGTCAACGATGGTCAAGAAAATGTCCACTTCAGTGGACAGTGGTGGAGGAAGGAGATTCAAGAAAGGGAAGGTGATGCTCATGTCACCGCCCTAGTGCACACGTCTCAGCAAGCCTGTGTGTAAACCCTGCTTGTCACTCACACAGACTCACAGCACAGTGTGACGGAGGGTGCTGGCACAACAGGGGTAATTGTGTTCAGCCTACTCTACTCGCCTGTTGAGTTATCCAAAGCGTAAACTTTGATTGTTTTCATTATCAGCAGTTACAAATTATTTGTGATACTCCACAACCCTGCCACGTGACAGCAGCTGCTTGGAAGGACACACACGTCACACTGAGGTTCACGTGACCACGCATCCTGAACTCCCTGAGACAGTGAGGCCCACGGGAGGCCTCCCTTGCAGTGAGAAGGGGACACGGTATTTGAGCACTGCCACAGTACATCAGGCAAATTCCTCTGCACATTGAGACATTGGCTTTGGGGCAACAAGAAGGAAACTGTAGGCTGGAATCCATGTGTGGTGGTTAAGATGAATGACAGCAAAATTTAGGTTCATGTGGTGAAAGAAGAAAGAGAAACCATGTGCAGAAGCACTCCTGTGTACCAAACCCACAGATTTAACATCTTTTTGTGTATAAAAATATGATACACACGCATGCAAGTCACGCACACACCTACACACAAACTTATAGCTGTAATCTATCTGCTGCTGTTTTTCCAGCTCTATGTGTGACTTTTATAATAATAAACTACCCTCCAGCACAGCAATACAAGGTCGTTTATAAATATTTATGGTGACATTTCGCTCTTCTAAAAGCAGCCCCTAGTGCCATGTGGCATACTGCTCCAAGAAGTGAAAGGAGGTCCCAGGTTGGCTTTTCAGCTCTGGCGTGACACGCGGCCATGGCATATCTCGGTGGACGAGCTGCCGCGGGATGCGCTCTGGCCTATGGTTGGTGGTCGAGGCCAGAAACGCTGTGTGCAGCATTTATAAACAGGGCCGCTTTCTCCTGTTTGCTTTTGGGCACTGCAGTGGAGCGCTCGAAATGAACACTTCCCCCTTTATTTGTATATCATGCTAAATTAGGAACTAAAATAACATTCAGGGGGAAGATCACATCTAGGAATTTCTGTATTGTCTCAACTTTACAAACCTAAAACTGCTCTAAAAATACAAAACCTGCCATTTTCAAAATTCCTGACAAAAAGGTTTACTTTGGGAACAGAAGAATCAAAGCCACCTGAAGTGCTACTTCCAAGAAAGCCTCGTTGCACTTTTATTTTACTAAAGGGATCAGTGATGTGATCCATGTGTGCCCCTCCTCCCACCCCATTCCCAAGCATGATTTTAGGCCCAGCTCAGGACCCACTTGCAGCTGGAGGGGCGCAGCTTGGGTGTGTGTCCCCCAGGGCTCCTATGCGGGAGACTTGCTCCCAATAGGATGGTCCTGACAGCAGTGGGAGGGGACTGGTCATTGGAGCACCGCCCTGGAAAGGAATGGGTGCTCCTGTTGTGGGAACTGAGTAGCTGCTGGGAGAGCAAGTTGTTATACCACAAATACTCTATTTGGTCTTCTCACAGGCTCGACTCTCACATGTAGTCTGATCATATAATACCGTCTGCCACAAATGGTGTAGCATGAAACCCTCACCAACTGTGAGCCTGAGCTTGGACTTTTCAGCTTTCTGAATAATGCACCAAAATAAACATCTTTTCTTTATAAAACACTTCATCTTGGGTACAGTATTTTGAGATAGCAACACAAAGCAGATGAAAAATACACTGAAATGATTCACAGAGCATCTAAAGGTAAAAGATATTTGGTTTTGCATTTTGCATTATTTTTATCATGAAGTTTGCACGCCACACACTCGTGAGAAAAGCTGCCGTCTTGCTCGCAGTGCTGAAGCTGAATGTCTTCTATGTGTGCAGGGAGAGGATGACGGACAGGCAAGACACAAATGTTCAGTGAGTAGCTGTGTCCTTCACACCCTTCCCCTCTCCTCCTTAGGAAACACTAGACTGTACTCAGCCGAAGAGCACAAACCCGCATGCTGGGCTACCTGTTCCATTCTCAGAGCCCACAAGCGCATCGGTCACAGGATATGCGAACCAAAGCGACCCTTCTCTCTGGAACAGGACTAAACCCTGAGATGGGCTTCAACTTTCAGGCTGACCATCGGTCAGTCAGCTAAGATTTGCGAAGTTATGCTGACACTAGAAGTCCTACCAACACAGCTGTACTACCTTCCGTCAATCACGCTATAAATGTTAAGTAGAGTTTGTGTAACTGCTCACCAAAAACATTTTCATTTAGACTAATTGAAATCTACTCTGCAGTCGTGGGCTAATCTCTACACCCATGGTATCTAACGCACTGTCCTGTATCCCTCTGTCAGTCATGCACTGCCCTGCATCACCTCCTTCTTCCAAAGCTTTTATATTTTGCAATTGAAATGCACACAGGTCCATGTAGGATTAGCTCCTATCAAACCAGGGCAAGCATTGTGGCAGTCTGATGTCCATCTTTGTTCTTAGCAGACCTCTGACATGCAGTGAGGGCTTAATAATATATGGTAGTGTTTTATTTAGAACCAGAAAATTGTTAAGAAATATTTACTGGTGATTTTCAGTTGGTGCAGATTATATCAAAATAAAGATATATAAAATTTGCCTTAGGCTCATGATGAAGAAATACTTTTGACAGGACAGAACACTGGCTTTAAAAAAAAAAGACAATAGTGTGTGTGTGTGTGTGTGTGTGTGTGTGCACGCAGATGCATGCTTGCACATTTTTCTCTACGATGGCGTTTCATGAACACATGTGTGACCTTAAACTGAGGCTGGATAGTTGATTATTGCCATTGATGAAAGGCAGGAACAACATTGAAAATTTCTGGTGTCACAATCTTTCCCTTTATTTATAGCAAAGTAAAACAGCAGTCCTTATTATACCCCATAAACAACACCAAGGACAAAAAAGCATCCCGTAAAAATTAAATTGTGAAAACTAAATTATTGATGTGATTTCATTTGGTGGATGCATCCTGTGCTGTCGAGCCTAGCTTCTTTCTAATGTCATAACACTATTAGACACTGTAGTGATCTTCCAGGGATGTAAGATTTATCAACCCTTGCAGGACAGGATGGGAGCCAGGGAAGGAGACTAAGGGATAGTGGTGAAATTAATCAAGCTTCTCTCTGTGTATTGGTCAACAGAATGCAGTAGGTTATTATTCCAGCATTCACCACAGTAGAAACACAATGTGACCACTACCACATGTTGAATTTAAAACTACATGTCAGTCTTTTCCAAAAACAACCCCATAAAAGTGTCAATACTATTGTCAACTAATGGCTTCATCCACTAAAGAAGGCGTTTATATTCAGAAACTGAAAGAGTGCTGATATTCACTAGCTCACTGGGAGACATTACATTTTAATCCTGTTACAGCAGCCAGGCTGGCTGGTCTACAAACCAAAAAGACTGGTGGAGAGAGGAGTAAAGAGAGGCTAACGCATCTCTCTTTTCTGCACGGTCAAAGGAACTGGCATCCATTCCCTCATAGGATGTGAATGTACTAATGTCGGTGGCCTTGAAATACGAGCTTTTCCTTTTCACTTGAGGCAATACTGAAGTTTTCTGGAACAGAGAGAAGCCATCATTCCAGTCCTAACACAAAACGAAGGCATCATTGTGGGAGCAATTTTGAAAATGTATGAACTTCATAAAATGTCCCTTTTTCTACAATGTGTGTTTGGCTGCACAGTCAGAATAACAAAGCTTAGGGAAGCTACCTATTCAAGCTTCAATCATTAGGCCTGTTTGTATGACACTTAACAGAGAATAAAGTATTTGTCCTATAGCAGGTTCATCAATGATGAGAAATAAATATGTCTCTTTGTATGGCATGCAATGCAGGACATCTCATATGCCATGATAAATAAGCTCGCTACTAGCAAATTTAGAAGTCTATCCCAATGAAGCTGTTAGACAGGCAGGTTCATTGCTGAAGTCATATATTCCCAATTTCCACATGATGAGGCTTAAAACCTCTCTCTATTAGGTCCACATTAAAAGTGACTACCTCATCATATCAATCAAAACAAAAAATGAATCTCTTGATGTCTTCCTTTCCAAAATGAACCAACAGTTTCAATGTACTACAAAAGAAAACACCTAAAGCAAACTGACCCTGTAAACTCTTGTGGGTACACAGCTGATAAATCTCCTTGGTTTTATTTAGATCTCAAAATAAAACAAATGTGGGTGGCCCTGAAGACATCAGATTTTGTTGAGATTCTAGCTCTTGTTGTCATCAAGAATACCAAGAATCTCAAATTTTCTCAAAGTGATCTTAATTGTCCTCAGAGGAGAGTGTGGTCCAGAAAACAAATATTGTTCCCTCTGGTAAATGAGCTTTGATCACTGGCAAGTGTGCAGAGAAATAAAAGGTAGGACAGGCGAGTGAAACCACCACGGAAAGTACTCCGACTTTGTGAAGCATTTCAGAACTATTCTTCAATTGATGTTCATCACTTTTTCAATTCATGATTTTTCTGATCATGTATTCGTCTACAGAGCGACTTGTATACACATGCACAAACAGCCATTGTAAAACTGAAGTCAATTTATGTATAAAATTGATGTGGGATATGTTTGTTTAGAGAATGTTTACATGTGTGTGTCCCACACAGCAAGGATTGTATAACGTAATTTGACCTGTAGATGCCAGAGGCAGAAGACAGAAACGAGCTTACTTTTTAAAACTCTTACTTCAAAATAGTTGTGGATTCACAGGAAGCTGCAAGGCTAAGCAGACTCATCCTGCGACCCTTTCCCTAGCTTCCTCCAGTGCTGATCTCTTAAATGATCACAGTACAACCAAAACCAGGGAGCTGGCATTAACACAAGGCGTACACTTGGTTCTACGTCCCATTTTCACCTATCCCGATCTATCTAGCAACCACTGTATTAGGCATGTAGGTTGTGTCATCCCCTGAAGACACAGGTTTACCAGAGGTTAAGTGAAATTGTTGAGTGTGCCCCCCCAAAAGATATAACTTCACCACTAATAACTGAGAGTGAGACATTCTTTGGAGATAATGTCTTCGCAAATGTAATCAAAGTGAGATAGGGTCACACTGGAGCAGGGTAAACCAAAACCAAGTGATGGTGACACACTCAGATGTCTACATAAGCAAGACCATGTGAAGATGAGACAGAGATCACAGGGATGCTTCCACAAGCCAAGGATACCAAAGGTGACCAGAAACTTGCAGAAGCTGGAAGAAGTAGGGAAAGTTTCTAGGCACTCACCCAGGGCCTTCAGAATTTGCATGCCTGTCTCCATGATTTTAGACTGCTGGCCTTCAGAACTGTAAGAGGACACATTCTAGCCTTGTAGGCTACCCAGTTTGTTGTGCTAATCCTAAAACTTTAATTTGCTTTACAATCACATACCTCCTCTCCATGGCCCAGCATCCCTGACCCTCACTCACCTATATTTCATCATTTTAAAAATCTTATGTAAGGGTCAGGATTGTTGCTTGGTGGCAGGGTGCCTGCCTAGCATGTGTGAGAAGATGGCCTATAAGTCTCTTCCTAAAAAACCAACTGAGGCTCATCTTGCTCATGTTGGTCACCTCCAAAGGTGAATCTACTTGTCACCATCAGATTCTCAAATACCCACTAAATATTTACTGGAATTTCTATTTAAAATTGCCTCTAGTTCTACAGGAAACTACCAATAATGATATTTCCTTAATAATTACATTTCTTTAATCACATGTGTACACATACACGCATGTTAATCAAACATCCCTATTTACCATACTTGACTGGATCCAATTCTGTTTCTTTCAAAAAACTGACTCTACTTCATAGGATACAAAAGTTAGAAAAAGTTTTAAAAAAAGAGAGCAGACTCTAAAGCACATGTTCTGCCTCCCATGGCCTGCTTGAACCCCACTCTTCAGGGGAAATCAAGTTTTAGTGGCAGTTACCCTCCTATGAAAACACAAAAATATTGCTTCATTTTATTTTCCCTGAAAAGTGGTCATATTTAATTAATATGCTACCTAAACTCACCTGGTTAATATTTTCTGTTTTAAAAATGCTCTTCCTGGAATTCAGTTCGCTTAGCCATCTCCCGTTTCACCGTGAGAATGCCTCATGCTGCTCCTGCCCTGGAGAAGGGCATCGTAATGCAGCACAAGCACAGAGAGCGCGCAGGTCCATGGAGGCCCCTCCTGGAGCTACCACTGTAAAATACGAGGAAAGGGCTTTTGTAAAATACATATACTGAGTCATTTAAAAAGAGAGAAAGAAAAAGAAATAAGGGCTGCTACATTTGAAAGCTAAGAAGACCAAATTTCATCTTTAACAATCAGCCATACTGAGTTATTCAGATCATCTCTCTCTTGAAAGTAATAAAATGCTAAGTAAATGCTAAAGAAGAATAGTACTTACAACCTACTGACTGGCTGGCAAGACACAGGCTGACTTATCCAGGTAGGATACAACTGGTAAGACAGAGGGCTTGGCCAAGCACAGAACAGCCCTTGTCCTGAAGGCATTGCCTATACCAAGCAAGAGTAAACTGAAATTTCACTAAAATTTTACTTAAAGTTAGGAGACTCACCATGTTGGGGCTCCCTGACAGGAAGTCACGCCCTAGTAAAGCTGCCTTCAGGAGGGTCTCCACTCTCAGGAAAAAAGTAGCCTCTATTCTCAAACTGCAGAATCAATTCATGTACTTGGACTAAAAGAGAATGTCCTAAATCTATTCAAGGGCAGATACAAAACAAAATCAAGCAAAGGCAAAATGAAAAACTACAGCAAAATCTACTTCCATGGAATGTTGAAATCTGCCCTCCAAACCAGGAAGAGGACAAGAAGGATCACCCTGGATGCTTGTCTCAGCGAGGTCAGAACAATAAGCAAAATGATTAAAAAAGAACAAACAGAACTGTCTGCATTTCTCAACTGTGATGGAACATACAAACACACACAAAAAAAATTAAATAGAATTACTGAGAGACATGGGTGAGTTTTCAGACTGTGAAAGCAGAGTAAGTGAGGAGAGTGTGGTCTCGGGTGTCAGAGTCCGGGTGCTGGGAGGCTCCCGTGAGGGATATGGGCTGAGTTCCCAGGGCAAAGGAAAAGTAGGGAAGAAATTTTGAAGATGGGAGGGCTAGTGTGTGATGTAAGTCTTGTTTTTGTGTTTGTTCTTTTACTAAAATGATGCGTTAATTCTCTCCAGGAGGGCAGGAGAAGCAGCAGGTAGGGGAGGGTGGAGCAGAAAAAGAAGGAGGCTGTCATGGGATGAGGGGTTAAGCGGGGGCTGCCCACAAAACCAGCACCACATCCACTGATGGGCGTTGGCCCAGAAGAAAGAAATTCAGGGTTATTGCAAGTCTGCTTCTTCAGTAAAAGATAAATGATGATGTTACTCACAGTAAGAGAGGCCAGAGGGGAGAAGCGGAGGTAGCAAACACTGAGAAGCTTCTAGTAAGTGGTGTGATTGAGAAAGCCGATGATGACAGCCCCCTGATTTCCTTCTCATTTCTCTGCTAATTCTGTGACTCCCCCACTTCCTTCCTTGCCTCTGTCCAGAATAACAAATCAACCAGAAGAGAATCTTCATGGGTCCCAGAAGGAGCCACCAACAGCTTACGCCACCTTCTCTGTGTTCCTGGAGGCAAATCCATCACATGCCCCTCTGCATGTACCCCTTGATTTCTGCCCTGGATCCCATCCCTCTTGCTCCTTTCAGAATGTCTCCTCTCTCTCTTCTACTTCATTTTCTATTTCTATCAAATGATTCCCAAGAGCATAGAAACAAGATATAGCATTCCACTGTTTATCTTAAAAAATCACTCCAGTCACACCTCACCAGCTAATGCCTCCATTCTGGTAGACAGCAGATGTCTAGCTGTCCACCAAACTAAACAAGTGGGTGGTGTCATAATGTCAGGATTTGTGGGAGGAAGAGATTACATCTTGAAACAAGAAGCCAGAGAGCCATGCAGGGTTCAGGCTTACCTTTAAAACAACTTGCTCTTTGAGAGATACCAGGAATCCCATGAAAGCTAGCAACATCTCTTCAAAGGAAAGCACACTCCTTGACTTTAGGACCTCTCACTGGGTTCAACCTCTTAAGGGCCCCACTACTTCTCCCACCGCTGTACAGGGAACTAAGCTTGGCACACAGGATCCCTTCGACACACTCAAACAGTATCCAGACCATGGCGAAATGTTAGCAATCTACACTAATAAGCACCCCTCAAGTTACCCATGTTTGTTGTTTCTATTCCTTTCTTCCTCTTCTTCTCCCCCTCCTCACCTTCCTCCTCCTTGCCTTGGTTGATTTTACCCCTGCAAGCCCATGAAGATAGCTTTTCCAGGCTCACCAGGAGTATCTATGTGGCTAACCCCAATAAATAGTTTATCAGTTAATTAGTTAGTAGCCCTCTCCAACTTCTCAGCACCATGGTACATACCTGGGAAGTCCCATCTCCCCACCCCACCCCATCACTTTTATCCTTAAATTTAAAGATTTCACACCTCTGAACTTTCCTCCCCTGCTTCACTCATTGTGGCTTACTCTGCTTTGCAAAGGAATTAAATGTTTAGGGAAAAGTTTGCAGCTATGGGGGAAGCTTGCTGATGGCAGGAATTCTACATGGCCCAGCAAAGTCTCACAGGAGGGAATCATGTGTCAGGGAACGGTGCAGAACTGCAGAGCAGTGAGAACACTGGCAGGGTCTCGCATGTCATGTGGAGACCCAGCTAAAGAGTATGCATGCTAGAAAGCCTAGTCTTGTGACCTCAGAGCAGAATACAAGCCATAGGGTACAAGCAGAGCCTGCTGTGGGGGCTCTGTGGCCCACTATGGGTGAGCAGCCCATTGTAAGACGAGTGTGTAGTGTTAGTAGAGAGCTGTTCTGTCTCAGCCTGCTGAAATGTTTCTCCGTCATCAGTGAAGACAGAATTTATTATTGAAATCCAAACTCTCCTATAACTCACCACACAAAAGTGAAAGTTAGAAGTCACAACTGTGTGTTCTATTACCACACACGGTTTTATTTCATCACCTTCCATTTCATTCATCACTTATTCTATCACTTCTTTACTGAGCTGTTAGTCTTACCACTTAATACTCTTGACCTTCTTCCTTTCCTGTCTTCTCTGTTTGTCTTCATGGACTTGCTGTAGTCTTGTGTTGTGATGTTAAGTAGCCTTTTTGGATTCCAATTTCTTCATCTGTAAATTAGGGTTAACAATGTCTTAAACTACATTAACTGATTAAGATAAATTAAGAATAATAAAAAGATCATTGGTAAACTGATCATCATACAAAGATAGGATATGATAAACACTGTTGCCTAAATCCTTGGGCTAATTTTGTGTTCAAGGTTTCAAAAGCAAATTAAGTAACATTGCAGATTGCATAGCAACTATTGGTTCTGCCATGTCATTTATTCTTTCTCTGCTGTTTTGTCCTCCATGCCCACTGGAAATAAGCACACAATACGGCCAAGTGTTTTCTTTGAAGAATTAATGCACCTGTCTCCTCCTAAAATTAATTTGGCAAAAGTCTGATTTGAAAGAGAATTGAGAAATTCAGTTCTTAAAAATAAAAACATGGAAAATGCATACTTTTCCACAGGGGAACTGTAGATCCTTTATTTAAAACTAAAGAGTCCCTCAAGAATCAAGGCCAACTTCCCTCCTTTCTTCTGCTTCTTCCTCCCTCCTTCTCCTCCTTCTCCTCCTTCTTCTTCTTTCTTACTCCTCCCATCAGGAGAGGGGGCTCCCTCTGGCCTCAGGTGTCTGTATTCTGACTCTTGCCCCTTGTTTTCCACCCTCCTTACCCTGGGAAGTTTGAGGGCTGTGCAGGACAAAGCATTTGGCACCAAACAGGGAGCCAGGGGATGAAGAAACACATCAGATAGCAGGTAAGGAGACCTCTAGCTGTGTGCACACAGCGAAATAGACTCCAGAGAAGCCAAAGAAAGAAATGGCTCACTAGGTCCAAAGAGAAAAATAGGCTCAGAATCAAAAGAGCAAAACAGGCTCATGAGAAACAAAAGGGAAAGAGGAGTATTTTATCAGATGTTAAACATGAGGCAAGTTGGTTCTCAAGAACAACACTTGTATATACAAATCCTATCCTATTAATTAATTCTGTTATGAATTCCCTTACTTACTTTTTTGTGGACTTGGATTAGGGACAGTCTTAGCGGTCATACATTTGTTGAGACAACAACAAAGGATCTGAATTGGAGCACTATTTTAAAATTAAATCCCAAGCAGAAAAAAGATAGTGTATCAACAGCTACCCATCCTGGTAGTGTTTAAACTCTCTAGCTTTGTTCAGTCATATAAGGAAGGAGTTGTGGGTTACAAAAAATAATAGCTAATGCATGTTTAAATCCTGGGGATTATTTATTAATCCAAGGGAAATTTTTTTGATTTGTGCATGAATCAGGCTACCTGTGCAGCTAGCTCAGTGCAGAACAGCACAGTGGGAGGGAGAGGCTTGGACCAAGCAGAGGGAGGGCCCCATGCTCTGGCCTGAGGCAGACTCAACCAGGATGCCCCAGCTGCCCCTGAACCCACACACTTGCCAATCATGCCCAAAGCCCCTTGCACCCCATGCTCATCTCAGGGCTATGGGAACCGCAACAGCCCAAATCAGAGGCAGGAAATGCCAGGGGGAAAAATGGCACCATGGCTGCAGAGGTAGTGACCACAGAATCCTCCAGGGAGTGGGTGCCCAGTGAAGCCAACCTCAAGATGGACCTATCTGTGGCAGCCAGCATGGCAGACACTGATTCCCACCTGGTCACCACCACCAAATTGTTGGTGTCAAATGGAAACAGCCCTCCCCTCAGGCCCACGAGCCACCAGGGGAGCTCACCTGCAGCTTCAAGGTGGCAGGACAAGAGCCGCATCCAGAGGTAGAAGCAGTGAGCAGGAGCCCTGGGCACCCAAATCCAGAATACAGGGTTTTCTTCTACACAAAAGACTGAATTTCAGGCTGTTTTATGGGCCTTACAGGTCACTCATCCACTCTAATTAACTTATGTTTGCAGTGTGGAGGACCACATCGAACTGCCACCACCCACATTAACCAGGAAGATCTTTTTTTATTCATTCTTTCCAATTTGCCATTTGGTCACCCTGTGTCCCTGTTTTATGGGTCATTTATGTTCCCATTCTCAATTGCCAGGGCCTCTCCCTAAGGGAAATGCTACTATAGCTAGATTGCTGGCCACTGTCTCTGCTGCTCCCTCAGATACCATGCCGTAGCCTTCTGTGTCCCATGCCGCCTTCCATCAAAATGATTCTGCATTGTGCAGTTTCTTTTAACTCAGGAAAAGCTCAGCAAATCACCAAACAATGTTCTTCTTGTGTAACACATCTTTCCTCACTCCCTATGGGGGTTAATACCCGAGGGTTTCACCCCAATCATCTCTGGCAGATGGGTATCACTCACATTCCTGAGTTTGGCTCTCTACAATGGGTCCATGGTTTGATGGCTACTTTGTTGGAATTTTTTGCTTCCACCCACACTAGTGAAGTGGTATAACATGTCATTGCTCATCACTTGGATGCCTTTAGCACCCTTGGCTGCCTGCAGGCATTTAGACAGCCAATAATCTAGCTTATCCAAATGCTGCCTAACAAATGCTTTGTAAAATTTTTCACATTTCCCTTACCACAGGAATTCCTTATAACCCTCAAGGTCGAGGAATTGTTGAACATGCTTACTGTACACTGAAAATTCAAATACAAAAACAAAAGGGGGAATCTTTCCCTACAAAAATTCACCTCATAATAGACTTCATTGGCATTGCATACTATTAACTTTTTAAATACTATGAGGGATGGGGCTACAGCAGCAGACAAACAATTCAATCAGGTAAAGAGAAAGAGGCTGGGAGGGGTTCTTTGCAAAGATCTTCATGCTGGACAATAGAAGCAACCTAGCCCACTACTCACTTAGGGTAGAGGGCATGCTTGTGTTTCTCCAGTAACACTGAACACTCTATCTGGGTGCCACTGTGTGCTGTCTGGCTGTATAATGGACCCAGACCCAGAGAAAGAATAGGTTATACCTCTCAAGAAATTGATGCTCAGTTCTGTGGCAGTGATTCCTTGGAGACTGTTTCAAAGCCCATAAAAAAAGATGGGGCTGGGCCCAACCTGGGTCAATTAAAGAAATTAACCCAGGATGCCCAGGAGATGGAACCAAGAATTGGGAATAGAAGGTTTGAGTATGTGACAGAATATATAAAGATAACTTGAGCTAGAAGCTACATAAAAGAATACAAAAGTTGCCAGTATTCTTAAGACAGAATAAAATATAAAACATATATATATTAAAATGTCTCATTCCTTTCAAATTCTTCTTAGAGAGATCTCTGCTAATTTACCTACAAATAATTCTGACCAGTCTACTTATAACTACAAACTTCTAAAATTGTAAGAGTTATTATAACTGAATTTTGTCACAAATATATTTGTGGGCACTCTGATTTTTTAAAGATGTTTTGTTTGTTCAGTCTGTTAAACTGTGTATTTTTTGTCCATTTGTCCTACCTGTGAACAGCTGTTTTATTATTTAAGCTCAACATTTTTCTCTTTTCCTTTTTTCTTTTGCATTTTTGGATAATATGTTCATAATTCAATTTGGCTTACAGAGTTAAAAAGCATGCTTCTACCTGGGTTGCCAGCTGGTCAAAATGATATCAAATTTTGTTTTCTTATAGGTCATCAAAGAATTGTTAAGATAATTAAACAAAAATCCCTTAGAGTGTGGAGAAACCATTGGACAGGACTCCATTTGAGGAATAAGGAAGCAGCTGCCTGGGTAATTATCTAGTCTTTGATCATTAATGGGAAGCCCCAATAATCTCCATTGCCATATCGGAGGTACCCTTCAATAAATTGATCATCAGCAAAAGGTTAAGTTTTCTAGAAATAATATAATAAGGTTTTCTCACAAAAATTATTCTTGATACATAACTAAATTAAGAAATAAAGGTTTTTCACATGGGTATGATAATGCACTGCAAATCTCATGCTGTATGAAATGTGATCATGCCTTCTAGGTGTGCCATATTCTAAAATGTAAAACTGGGATTGTTTATGATGTTAGACTTTTCTGTCAGACATCTGCCTTCAACAAAAATGTATGGATGTATATGCTATGTATAAGCCACTGTCTCTAGAGATGCCCAGATATTAAACAGTCCAGGCAATGTCACAAAATTTCTTCAATGACATCCCATTAAAGGTCAACTAGATAGGTAAAACCTTTTTATGTATTAGACAGGGATGATTAGCTAAAAGGGTTATTTTATGTTCAAATGGAAATTTGGACATGTTATAAAAATATCATCATGATTGTCATTGCCACAATATTATTCATGGCTTTTAATATCAAATTTTCTGTGTAAACTATATAACCATCATCTGTTAACATCCTACAGGGACTCAAGTACTAGAACAACCATGGTTGGTAGGAAATAACACAGTGTAAATCATTAACCTTCTGGATGTTCAGCAACATCCAGAGGGATTAGAAACAAAAAAATGAGAAAGATAGATGAGCTAGGAAGACAGCCAAGATTTTGGTCCCAGCTTTCATTTCAACAATGACCCAGGACATGAGAGAAACTTTTCAGTGACATTCTGCAACTCTGGTGAGTTATACAAACTTCTGATCAAAGAGACTGTAAAATCACAGAGGATAAAGATCAATAGTGCATAGTGTGCCCAAAGAGAGTCACTAGGAGAAAAGGTTTCCCAGGTTTTCACAGAAAGCAACTTGGTCAAGCAATGACCATGACATTGACTGAAGAAGTAGAGGTGCTATACATGGGTCCAAGTTAAGTCCTGATGAAACTTAACTGACCTTGACAAGTAGCAAAAATTGATTAATACAGATCTCACCTTAATTTGGTTTTGAATATCTGCAGAAAAGTATAACCACAAAAGGCATAAAACAATTGCAAACTACCCTAGTAGCTGATCACTATTCTAGGATAATGCACTGTATAGGATTAATTTGCCATATGCAGGGACTTAAAATCTTTGGACTGGGAATCTTTGGCCTAAATCAGGCAAGTTCTTCTAGATTGAAAAGTGTTCAAAAATAAAAAGGTCTTCTACAGAGTCCTCCAAACACAGTTCCTCCAAATCCAACTGACCACTCATCACTTGTAACTACAAAGCAGAAAAGGGGGAGATGTGGGGAGTGGCTGAAGCTGGAGCTCAATCACACAAGCGAGGCTGGAGCAAGGCCAGCCTCTAGCACACAGAGCACCTGCAGCCAGTCAGTCACACGAATAACCAGCCCCAGTCTCAGGAACACAGAGCTCCCAAGGCAAGCCACACAGATAAACTAAAGGCAGAGCAGTTTGGCGTGACATTCACCCTCCCAAATGTTTAAATAAATGTGCTGCAGCAGTTGGAGCTCCCCTCTGTCTCGCTCCTCCTCCTCTTCCTCCTCCTCTTCCTCCTCCTCTTCCTCCTCTTTCTTCTTCCTTCCTTATTTTCCAACAGGAGAGAGGACTCCACCTAGCCTGTTTCTGTAAAAAGAAAATAAAAAAAGAATCAGGGACAGTAACACAACTGCGCTTAGGAAACACCCACAATTAAGTGTACAGGAAACGCACTATAGTACTATAAAATTTTGCCTGGATATTAAGAACCCTAACAAAAGACATTTAAATCAGTGATGAAACAAAAGATTATTACACTGTAATCACTCCTCTACCAAAGCCAACTTGAAGCAAAAACCTTTATAAAAACTTTACATCAAAGGAAAGCCTCGTCAGCTCTACCTACCTTCAGCTTAGCTTGCAGAAATGATTCGAGTTTTCCCTAGACACTGAGTTGTTCATGTATGTGTGTGGGGAGATGGGAGAAGGAGGAAATGAGACTGCAAGAGAGAAGTAGATACAGAGACGATCAAAATGTAAGTAGGGAAGAGGCTTAGGGAATTGTTTTATTTCATGACAATTTTTAAACATTAATATTATTTAAGTGAGTTGTGTCTCTCAGGACTATGTTTAACAATAATTGTCTTAAATGGAAATGTATTACAAGACTATATAACCATCCTTTAGATTGCTTACAGACATTAAGCTAAGAATATCCATTAATAATTCAAAAGAGTTCACTTTCATTTCCTTTCCACCCATCAGTTAATATTTCAGGTGTTAATGTGAAGAGAATAGATATTGTGCAAATAGTGTTCATCTGTTACTGTATCAAAATAACAGAGGAAGTGGGTTGGCAACCCTTTTATGATAATCATTAACAATATAGTAGGAAGTAGAAGCAATGTCAGTCTGATTAGAATAACCCTTCTGATTAGTTCTGGCTTCTTCTCAATTGTTTGTTTTCACATAAAAGTTCCTTTCTAACTTGTACAATTCTTTCTCCCTTTGTTCTGGAGCCTGATGGAGATGCTCATAAACAATTGTGACCACATCTTGCCAGGGAGACTTTCTCATAAACATTGCAAATGGTGCACACTGGCCCTGCCTTAACTCACTAGGCTCCTCCTGCCTCTCCATGGTGACAATAGCGGTTCCATTTTCTATTCATGAAATCCTTTGTGATGAGTGAAACCTTTGTAAGGTGTAACAACAAATGACTGTAACAGAAAATCATCTGACTTACAGTATAATTCAAATGCCAGCAAGACTTTGTACATTGACTTCTCTGCATTTTCCAAAAGCTTCAAAATCACCAGTGGTAAGAAGTATCACACACAAAAGAATTACCAGGGGGGAAAATTCACTTCACTTAAGTAGTTCAATAGGCCATTTGACAATTTAAATACCTTGGGATTTAGTGAGGTCCTCCCCTCCCACTTCAAGTAGATTACAGAACCTTGAAGTCAGAATCTGAAGAATATTACATAGTTTGATGAATGTGATGGGTTTATAAGCCAGTTTGCTTATTATTCACCAAAACTTCTATCCTCATTCATCTTCGAATATTTAAACCCATATAGATCCTAATTGTACTCCAGAGATCAGTAACATAAGCAATGTACAGTGCATGCCAATCCTCTGCTTTTATGCAAATAAAAACCTTCACTTTTACCCCTACTATTAACTCAATTAGCCTAATCTCTCTGAATGCTGGCTTGCTGGATCCAAGCTGATGAAGACTGGCTGTGTCCTTTCTTTTCCAGATAGTGCCTACTAAAATGAATGACGAGACAGTAAGAGAATCAGAAAATGCTCAGAAAAATTAAGAATTAGGAATCCAGCAGCAATGACATAGCTCATGGAATCACAGCACACAGCTACTTAAGAGGTAGATTTTGCTTTAACCTTATGAAACTTGGCCATTTTTAAAGGACATCATACTGTGATCACCTTAGACCATTAAAAGATGGTAGCTGGTGCTCTGTGCGCTACTTTTAGCACAAAGCATGACATAAAATCTAAAATTAGGCAATATGATCTTCATGCTTCCAGAGGGTCTCATTAAAATGAGTTGTTTCCCTTCAAAGTTAACTCAGTAAGCAATGCTTAAATTTCTTAATCAGGTCACACAGAGTCGCTATCCATACAATGTTTTTTTAAAACAAACCCATCTACTGGAGACTATAGTCTGCATCATGGTGGTGAAAGCCCACTGTCTTAAAATGTAGAGAGGAATGAATAAATGTGCTTAGAATTCTCAATGTTCTAATTAAAAATTAAGAAGGTAATTGTTATGGATTAAAAACTGGTGGTCAACTTAACGCCAGCTGAATTAATTCAGCATGATGCTGAGCATAGATGTTCCACCTGAGGAAAGTTGCCGGCTTAAATAGAGACTTGGAGAAGAAGAGTGAGGCATTGTGGGTTTCTCTAAGTGTTGCTGTTTGAGCCTTTGGTTCTCCTGGAGGAGCTTGTCATGACTAGTTTCCCCAGTGTGAGTTTGACCACTGTCATCGGAGGAGCTCCGGACCTTGTTGGTGAGAGTGGCTGTGGTTCACGCTGGGGGAGCTCTGGTCCTTACATCAAGCATGGCTTCCTGGCTCCAGAGCGGAAGATGTGTGCTGTTTCATCTCCAGGAGAAACTCATCACGCTGGCTTTCTGGCATGTACTCAACTGCTCTTATCATTGGAGGAGCTTGGGACCTCCATGTCACTGAGGATGGCTGTGGTGCTTTTCAGGACAGCCCTGGTTCTTAATTTGAGTGTGACTTCTCAGCTCCAGTGTAGAACCCTCAACCTACCAGCACAGCTCCTTCATCCTGCTAGTATAGACTTTCTAGCTTCCACCACTGACCTTGGGGCCTTCCCAGCACAAATCTATACAACAGACTGGTGTGAGTCCTTCTTGTGGGCTGTTGGACTCATGGGAGGCATTGTCATGGGCTCTAGGTTTTCATATGAACTCATGTAGAACATTGCTGTGGGATCCAGGCCCTTAGCTGAATAGTCTGTGTCTTTAGTGTCATGGACAGATTTCCTGCACTTTCTTGTGTTTAACTCTGGATGACCATCATAAAATAATAGTATAATTCTGTGTCCTGAGTCTAATTGTTCTGCTCACAACCCCTGACTACAACAGCAACTCACTCTGACTGGAGAGTAGCCATCGCATCAAATTGTGCAGTCTTTTGTATGAAGTAATACCAGCTTAATAACATTTCACCATATAATGAAGTTGTGAATATTAATCTTCATTTTGAACTCAGGCTGGGCATTGCTGCTTTAAATAGAAAAGTCCAGGATTCTGAGAATAAGCCAGTTCTAAATTAGCCAAAATTGTTTTTATAACTCACAAATAGACAAACCTCTGATAAAACAGTGCTCATTTCTCCAGTGTTATTTCAATATCCTACACAGTTTTTCATTGTTGAAAGTATTCCCAGCATACCCTCATGAATAAGTCCCTGAAACACCAAATAAATAAAACTCATCCTATGATGATTGGCAATATTCCATTTCCTGCCATTGAAATGCAAATTGTTTTATTTAATTGTGGCTATGCTGGGCTTCTGACCCACCAAGCCATTGACATAGCTTTTCTATACTGAAATGAGCTTCATTCCTTTGCAGAGCAAAAAGCAACAGGATTGCAAGTTACATGATTATGGTGTTGTGATTTTCCAAACAAGCCTCCTGCAAACATGCCAGTCACAACTGAAAACTATAAGGGCAATTGTGTTCCGATAGAGCTGCTGGACAGGAGACAAAGCCACCAAGGCATTTTTCTCAGACTTTCTGGAGAACGAACTTGTTTCCTTTGATTAAATCGTAATTCCTTTTTCTGGAGAAGGTCACACCTATATAAAATAGAAATTCCAAGTTGATTTAATATCTTAAAAACTGTCTAGGAAAATTGGACACTCTATTGGCCATCTCCCAATAGATTAGATTATATTGGTGGTTTTGACTCAAATCAACAGGAAGTTGAAAACTTCATTAGTAAAGCTGATCTAGATCTGGACCTGAGATTACTAGTCAAGTTTGTGAAATGATGGGCTGTTTGACCATCACAAGACCAATTTCTCTGAGTTTGAGTCAAAACTGCTGATGAACTCTCTGAATAAGCTGATGTCACACCAGACTAGTGTCATAATGTTCCTGAGGCCCAGGCTAGACCCTTGACTCCACGGATCCCAGTTCCCTGGATTCAGTCCCCTGCCCACATTGGGAGTAAGAGTAAAATAATATAAAAAGGAAAAAATGATTAACAGTTTGGCCAAAACTTTGTGAAGGCATTCCCCAAACACATGGAAGTATTACTCTTCACAAGAAACACCAATTATGCAGAACAAACAGTAAGAGATATACTTTTTTCTGGAGTGGAAAAGAGATGAAAGGAATGGTACAAATCTGGTCTTCTGTGCTCTTTGACATCCTCCCAGCCCAGGCCAGGATTTGAGGGGACCAGTTTCTGTTTAGCCTCTGTTCAGCATCCATTTACAGTCTGAGATGTTGCACATATGAAACTGGGATGGAGAAATAGTTCAAATAAGAGAATAACAAGACAATGGCTACAGCTAAGAAAAAGCTCACAAATTCCTCATTTTAAAGGAACCCCTTTATAATTAGAATGGTGAAGTGAAACTATGACTCCATGATAATAAATGACTTGATAGTAAAAGTCACGTGAGCAAAGACTTCCAAACTAAACAGACTTCTAGTCCCAATAAGCAGCAAGACCAGAAAGGCACACAGTAATACTTCTTAAATAAGGTAGACCCACAATGACCTGGACTTCTCTGAATGACATGTACAGGCTCAGGTAACAAGAGATTAATTCATGGTGACTGGTTACTAGTAGATAGCCTGACGCATGTAAGGTCATTTACCCCATTTTCACGGTGCACACCATGGTTAAATATTTACATTTCCCTTAAATTCATATGTTGAAACCCTAACCCCATATGATGAGATTAGAAGGTAGGACCTTTAAAAGATAAAGTGGGTGGGACTCTCATAAGTGAGATTAGTGTCCTTATAAAAGAGACCCCAAGACCTGTCTTTTTCCTTCCACAATGAGAAGACATGAAAAGAAGACAACTTCTATAAACAGGAAGCAACCCTCACCAGATACCAAACCTTCTGCTTTTTTTTAAGACTTCAAACCTTCAGAACTATGGACTAAGATAGGGCCCAAATGGACTAAGACAGGGGATCTCTGCATTTCTCCAAGAAGCTTCAATTAAATATA
>PVLA01015783.1:0-23630 GCA_004027455.1 Hydrochoerus hydrochaeris
TGCAAGCCAATCAGTGGACTGCTTTAGTAATCACTGTTCCTCAATCCTAGTACCCTTGATCCTAGCACTGCACCATGAATCAGTCACACACTCTAGATTCAGCCACCTCTGAAAAAGCCTCACTTTTGACTACATGAGGATTTAGGAGGACATCTAGACACAAGCCATAACATCCACTGACCCACTTGCTAAAACAATACGCATGCCCACATGACCCAATCATCTACCAAAAGCCCCAATTCTGAGTCCATACAACTTTGAAGGGACATGACAGACCCAAGCTATAACACAGTTCAATTGCTCAGACCTATGGGTTGCTTCTATGCCCTGGTTTTTGCGAATTGTGGTGTTACAGATGCTAAGAATGTGTATTGGCTTAAATAATATTTTTTTACTCTACTTGGTATATAACTAAGAAAGGAACTGTGAAGTCATATGGCTACTATGTATCTAACTTTTTAGAGAACCACCAAACTGTTTCCTACAACAGCTGCACCATTTTACATTCTTACCAGCAATGTTTGGCAGTGCTGGTTCACCACATCCTTAACAATTGTTTATTCATCCATTCATGCATTTTGAACAAGCATCCTAGTGGGCAGGAAGTGGTAATATTTTGAGAATATTTTTTTGCACGCAGAAATGGCTATGAATCTGTCTAAACATTTCATAGAGAGAGCAGAACATAAAAGCATGGGGCTGGAACCAGGCTAAGTGTTTTCTAGCTTTCCATAAATGCCAGAATCATCCATCTACCTGTTAGGTAGATAGCAAGCTAGTAGGCATGCTGAGCATGTGACAGATACACAGGCTCTGAGTTAATTAAACTTCCCTAGCCTTAGTTACCCAATCTATAAAATGGAATCCTGTGATTATGTCTTTCCCAAAGGAACTCAAATGGACCATGCTCTGGTCTATGACCTGCAGGCAGTTGGAGCTCTAGAACTGTGAGTTGAGAAGTGCTGCCTTTGACTGCAGAAAATAAGCATCAGCTCACTGCTGGCCTTTGACCATCTCTACATAAATGCTGCCTTGATATAAAAGAATGTTATTTAGTGGTTCAGAGAACACAAGTTATAGAGTAACCCCAAGTTGCATAATGATTTGTGCATCAAGAAGAGCAGGTATTGTTGCTGGGTGGGAAAAAAGCATCAACTGCAGCCAGGATCTCAAGAGAATAAAGGAAATTGTATGCATGTTGATGGACCCAGATGAGTAATCTCCAAAGTTGGAGGCATTTATTATTCAGAGCTTGTCATTTTTATAGATAGCAAACAGTAGTTACAAAAATTAGATAAGCTTCAGTTGAAGGTTATGATACAATGAGTAAATCTTGTGGTGAGCATAGCGGTATGTAGCAAAGTTGTTTTTAACACACTCAGAGAAATTTCAATTTGTTGATAAATCATATGTTTTATCTGAATTCCATAGCAGAGAACAGAATTGCTGCAGTTATATCAGGATGTCTACTTCAATATGAGTTCAAATTTTAGTTGAAAGGGTGATTAAAAGGCAGACAATTTACTGATTGGATTATTGGTCTTTTATCACTTAACCAGCTCTTTCTATCACATGATGTGCTAAGAGTTGGAGATATCATAATGTTCAGGGCTTAATTTCCTGGACTCCAACTGAGGTTACCATAATCTGTTCAGCTGTGTAGACACAAGTTGAGAACAAAGACCCACATTTCCCCACTCTTTAGGGATTTTTTTTTATTTTATTTTGTTGTGCTTTGTTTTGGTACCAGAAATCTAACTCAGGGTCTTTCACTTGCCAGGCAGCTGCTGTGCCAATGAGCTACATGTCCAGCCCTCTTTAGGGTTTTTGATTTTTTTTTTTGTACCAGGAGTTGAATTCATGTTCTCATGCTTCCCAGTAAGGCACTGTGTCAGTGAGCTATGTCCCTGGTCATCCTCTTCTTAGATTTTTGAAATCCTTATTGATTAAACACCACACAACATCATATCAGAGGCAAAAATCGTCCCTCAATGGCTCCCAAAGTTAAGCAATGTGTAGGCTGGAAAAATATAAGTCCTCTAAAAATGGCTAAAAACAGCATGGTGGTTTGCACCTAATGTAAGTAATGAAATATTTAATGTACTTGATAAAATACTGATCCAAGGGTTTGGTCACTGAGCCTTGCTCCACTACTCTGACCTCATTGCCTCTTGTACCTCATTTCATAGACCACCTTCCAGCCACACAAATCTCTCCTTCATCAATGACAAGTGCTGTCCTGCCCCAAGATCCTTGCATTCCTGTTTCTGAATTGTTCTTCCCTGGACACTCAAACAAATATCTAATTCTTAATGTCTTGTTTTAAAATAACACTCCTAAGAAAGGATTTTCCTGGTCCTCCTGGGTAACAAGATTCCTTCTTTGCCTTTAATCTCAGTACCAAATTCTTTTCCTCTTTGAAAATAAACTGCTATGTATCTGCAAGACACTCCAGAGGTCTCCAGTCTCCCTTCATAAAATGTATTTCTTCTAAAAGGGACTGATCCTTAACGCAGACAGTTTTCCTGAGAGGACATTTCTTCTCCACCCAAAATGAGTGAGTTGTTGACCTCCAAATCTCCACAGTAGCAAGAAATAGAATTTTCTGCTGATTCAGCACATGCCACTCTTTAGGAGGTCAGCCCAGTAGGAGGTGCAAAATTTGCAGCATTCAAAAACAAAAAAGTTGGGGGATTTCTAAATTTCTAAAACTGAACCAAGAAGACAAAAAGAAAAAGCCCAATAGCAGCAATAACTAAATGGATGCAGTAATAAAAATAAAAACCTAAAAGCTAAGAATAGCATAGCATCTGATGGGTTCACCACTGAATTCTTCAAGACCTCAGGGAAGAGAAAATATCAACACTCTTCAGCTAATGAAATTGAAATGAAGACAGCACTTCTTAGCTCCTGGAACCCAACATTATTTTTGATTTCAAGACTAGATGAGGTTCCAACAAAAAAAGAAAGCTACAGTATAATCTCTTTAATGAACATAAGCACACAAATTCTCAACAGATACTGTCAAATAGAATGCCAAAAATCTTCAAAAAGGTCATACATTCTGACCGAATATGCTTGCTTCATCCTTGGGATATAAAAATGGTTCAACTTTACAAATCAATAAACATAATACATCAATCACATAAACAGAAGCAAAGACAAAAATCACCTGATGATCTATGTCAACAAGACGCAGCAAAAATCTTTGAAAAAATCCAGCACGCATTCATGATAAACACCCTAGAAAAAACAGGTTTAGAAGGACTTTATCTCAATATTATAAGAATGGCCTTCATGACAAGTCTACTTCCAACATCTTATTAAATGAGAAAAGCTAAAATCTTTCCCTCTGAAATCAGGACCAAAAATGGGTGTGGTGGTATGTTGGAGACCACTATCAAGTGGATCTGAGCAGGATTTAAATTTGACTAATTGGCTTTCTATGTTTATCTATGAGTCTGTCCTAGGTCTGGGCCCTTTGTCTGCAGGGAGGCAGCGGATTCATAGTATGTGAACCTCTATGAATGATTGGTCCTGGATGAGACCTGTAGTGGCCTGTGATGACAGAGATATCTCAAAGGGAAGGGAAGGCCACAGCTGAGGACACATGCTCCAACCCCAATTAACTAGATAGCATCTGTAGCTGCAGGCATCTCACTCCTGCTATCTCATTTCCAACATTACATGTTATCATGTAGATAAGACTGTTTTCCAAGAAACCAAGATGGCTGAACAGTAAGCAACAAAATATGAAACCTCCCAGGAGAAATAACTCATATGCCACAATAAAACATCCTAGAGAGACCCAGACAGAGGGAGATGGATCCTCTTGACCCAGGAAGAAATTAAAGTGTAAAAATGATCATCAACCACATCAGAAATACAACTGGGAAGGCTAAAAATTATGGGACACAGTGTTTTTGCTGCGACCAGCCAAGTTCGCACTGGCCTGAATTTGTCCCACCTTAAATCTGTTCTGTGCAGCAAAGCCACCCATACTCATTCCAACTGCTGCTCACAGGAACCACAGCAGTGCTGAAGTTGGGGGTTGGTGAGCCCAACAGAGAGTGGAGCTGGTGAAGGGACCATCATTAATCCATGGTCAGTGCTGGGAAAGAGACCCCCCCGATGGGAAAGGCATGACCACCACATGTTGGAATCAGGCAGGAGGAGCCTGAATTGGGAGTGATAATGACTTCATTTGGTTGCTCCCCCTGCCCAGAGCAGATTCCTGGGATTTGTTTGGACTGGGCTACACCCCTGGCCTGGACCCAATGAGCCATTACAAATCAATTCCCTGCCCCTAGCACACACTAACCAGGTGAAGGCCCCTGAAGTTTGACTGGCCTGGTAGGGAGAAGCAGGAAGGAGATGGCAGAGGTCCCACTCCAGCATGCTTCAGAGGAACCGTGGCTAACAGGGAGGGGGGCTGGGACCTACACTGCACACCTGTGTGGAGGAAGCTGGGACCATGAAAGGAGAGAGAGGCAAGAGGAGGCTTTCAGCCCAGAACCCTGAGAGCACTGATCCAGGAGAGGAAAAATCAAAGGAGACTGAGTGTAGCAAATATGCAACATCAGACATGGCTGCAAGGGACATTAAGAGATATCTTTGGGATTTTGTAGATGAGCTCCAAACTGAAATATTAAATCAAGCAAAGCAAGATATGAGTAGAGTAATAAAACAAATGCTATCAAGAAGCTTCTCCCAGGAAGATACAGATGGAAGAAGGGAAGAACACAAAAAAGTAGAGAAACATTTCATAAAGAATATAAAGAAAATATAGAATACATGAAGCAGGTTCAAAGAGACTACCAGGAAATTAAAAACTCAATTGAAAGCTGGCAAAACTCCTTAAAAGATGTTAAGGATAGACTATCAAAACTTGAAGACAAGCTTGCAATGTATGATCATGAAAGGAAAGCTCTCTTAAAAATAACAAGGAAACAGGCAGTAACAATACAAAGGCTAGAGATGACAAGAGAACTAACAGTTTAAGAATAAGAAATCTGAATGAAGAAGCAGGAATACAAAAAAGTGAATTATAAAAGCTATTCACAGAAATAATTAAGGAAAACTTCCCAAGCATGGGAAAAGAAAATGACATTCAGTTATGTGAGGCATACAGAACTCCAGCCACCTACAACCAAAACTGATCTACACCCAGACATATAATAATCAAGATACCAGAAATTCCATATAAAAATAATATTAAAAGCCATCAGAGAAAAGAAACAGATCACCTATAAAGGTAAGCCCATCAGGATCACAGCTGACTTCTCAAAACAGACCATCAGATCAAGAAGAGCTTGGAGCAGGGTATTTCAAACCCTGAAAGAAAATAACCTCCAGCCCAGATTGATGTACCCTGCAAAACTGTCACTAGAAATTAATGGAGAAACAAGATTCTTCGATGACAAAGTGGAACTGGGCGAGTTTGTGGCTACCAATCCAACCCTAGAGAGAATACTGCAGGACATTTAGAGAGAGAAAAAAAGTACCAGGATTTTAGGAACAGTGGCAGAAAGGCCTCAACAAGTGGAGCAAGCAGTAGAATGAAGGAGAAATCCAGGGAAACAAAGGCATTAAAATGGCATAGCAGAAATGAGGCAGAGAAGGATGGCTAGAATCTCTAACATAGATGGTCTTCATACACTATATTGTTAATAGTGAACCAGGATTTAAAACCCACATTGCTCACACTACTCTGCTTAGATGTATTATATTCTGTTCCAGTCATTCTACCTGTACTAGTTTTGAGGGCACAGACAGTAATGCCAAAAAAGTAACAGGATATAGTATGGTAATCTCCCTTAATTTCCTATTAACTTTATCTAAAGCTCTGTAAAACTTACACTGTTTTACCATGACTGATCATAATGAAATCTGGTTTTTTAGATCGCTGTTTGGTATTGATAGATTTTATTCAAAGCTGTTATGATTGATAGTATCAAGTCTGAGAGTATAGGCAATTGCACTGAAGATGACAAGATTCACTAGAATATCCACTATGGTTTGATTATTACCTGGCTTTGAAGTCTTATACTGTCTACAATGTTTTCTTTTTACTAATATTGTTATGTACTGCTATATTCAAATACACTGCTATATTCAATTATTCCTGATGGTGTAGACAATTCTATTGAAGATAATAAGAAACAAAACAATAATCATTGTAGATCACCTTGTGCTGTGATTTTATATGCCTTTTGGTTTCATGTTCTTATGGGAATTTGTTTTGTTTTGTCTGGCTAGGCTTTGTTTTTCCCTCTAATACAGAAAGGATAGAAATACAAAAAAAAAAAGACTGTTTTCCTAAGTTGTGTAGTATACTACTTGGAGAAATTGCATAATTTACTACTTTGAAGTGACTTCCGAGGCCCTTTTCAATTCCCATGCTTTCCTCTGTGTCCTCTCTCTTTGTTTGAAAATCTAATAAATATGGGCCCCTCAGAGAAGCTCTTTGTGTCAACCCCCAGTGTCTTGAACTATGCTAAACGGTTTTGATTCTTCTGAAGCCCTAAAATTGTACTACTTATCTCATTTACTTAAACCTTCACTGTACACTCATTTGTAAAGTGGGAATCATGGTCAGGTCCCTGATAGTGGTGCACAGTTGTAGTCCCAGCACTCAGGAGGCTGAGGCAGGATGATTGCTGTGAGTTCAAGGTCAGCCTGGGATACATTGTGAGACTTTGTCTCAAAAATAAATACATAGGGGTCAAGGAGATAGTTCAGTGGCACAATGCCTGCCTAGCATATGCAAGGTCCTGAGTTCAATTCCCAGTACCAAATAAATAAATAAGAACCAAACAAAGGTGTCCACTATCACACTTAAAACATTAGCGAGAGCACACAGACAAGAGAAAGAAACAAAAGGAGTTTGTACAGGGATGGAAGAAATCAAATCATGATTTTTTGCACACAGCATGATCCTCTACATAGAAAATGCCAAAATTCTGCCAAAAGATACCTAGAATTAATAACCAAATTAAGGGATATACCAGGATTCAGAAATCAACCCACAAAAATCAATAATGTTTCTGTATGCCAAAATGAACTCACTAAATTCAGAAAATACTACCATTCACAATAGCCTCTATAAAAATTAAATGCTTAGGATTTAACTAAGGAATAGGAAATGTATGCTATGTATGCAGACTAGGAAATTTCACAGAAACAGAAAGCATATTACAGTTTGCTCAGAGCAAGTGTGACTGAATATTGATACAGAAAAGAATGCTATACTTTTCAGTTGATGAAAAAGTTCTATAACTGACAGTGTCCATGTATGTAAATGTCTTTGAATGTTTGAAAAACACTGAGTTGTACATTTTAAGCAGGTGAATTATCTTTCAAATAAAGCTATGATAATAAAAATAAGGATGGAAACAGAGACAAAAAGGGCAGAAATGCATTACATACTTACTACCTGTCTCCAGATTCATTCTCTAAGTTTCTAATTAAAAGTTCTTTGAATTTAATACCTCCTTGAGTTTTCCACTTGTGAAAGTTGGAGACATTGTTGTTCATATTCTCTTCCATTCTTCATCTTCAGCTACAGAAATGGCTTTTTCCAAAAAACCCAGTGGACCCAAATTCTAGAATCCAAAACAAAACCCAATTTATTTCATATAAGGGTGGGAATCACTACAACTATAGGAAAGATTTTAACCATTACTTATTTAATATATATTTAGTAACTGTAGAGTAGAAGGGGAGAACAATTCTGAATGCTCAATAAACATTCATTAAAATTGCCTGGCTTCCTGTTCATCTCTTCACATCACTCAGACACATGGTATGGACTTTAGCCTCTATATTTGAGTATCTCTTTGAAGGCAAATGCTGCACTAGTGGTGAAACTCTTATTTCACAAAACAATAGAAAAGAACAAGACCTCCTATCTCCTCCAAGGCTGTAGAGAGCTGAAATGTTGACAGATACCAGATTCCTTGGCAAATTGTATGTTGCCTCAGATAAGATCTACATTTATCTATCTCTGCAGTAAGTATATTTTGAAAAAAAGAGAAGTCTGATGTGGCTATATAAAATTGTAGCTAATATTTATAGGATTAGGGATGTATTTGTTTTCTACAGAAAAAATGCAATAACATGGAAACAATCTATCCTTACTTATCTATACAGGAAGACAAGAAGAAGAGTAGATAATTCTATTTCCTTGTTTCAAACTACTTTTAAGATAACAATATCTAATATAATAACTAGTGTTAATTTCCTAGTATTTTTGAAATTCTGTATCATTTCTATCCTTTATTGTTTTGCTTTTTAAAATTAAAAAACTAAATAAATAAATGAATAAAAAGAATACATAAAACTAGTTTTCCATAAATAGGAATTTTTAACATTAAGCTCCAAAGTTAACACAACATTTAATTGCATTTCTATATAACAATAATACATGAAAATATTTTTTGAAATTCATTCATTAACACTCCAAAGAAAATGTAACAATATAGGGAAGCCCGCCTCAGGTGTAAGCTGCCTGGGACCTGCTCTGTGGGCCCTCCCTGCCACCAGGAACATCAGAAGACCTCACTAGGCTCCAGTCAGTGTGAAAAAATTTGGAACTTCACTCCCAGGTGGCGAACCCTAGACTAGCGTGGATTAACTGTGTCAGTGTGGTGAGTATGTCCCTAAAATAGAGGTGTACAGTGGATAAATAGGGCCCATAGTAAAGCCCCCTCTAACTAAGTAAGATGTTGGTGAGTCTAAAAAGAGTGTGTGTAATCCCCTCCTACACGTAGGAAAAAGCAGGCAGAGTGAAAATGGAAAAATTAAAAAACAAAATGCCATTTCAAAAATCTAGGTCACCATAAGCAAGTACAGGAGACATTGAAATAGTGGATGACAAAACTAACACACTGGGAATCTCTGAAAAGATAGTGAGTGAAATAAAAAAACAACTCCATCAGGCTATAGAGGAAATCAAATTAGAATTACTCTCCCATGTAAACATAGAAATAATACTCTTAGTAAAGGAGTTGTTGAATGCAGCTAAAGAAGAAATAGAGAAAAAAGTACAGGAGCATGGGAAATTGATTGAAACCTTGAATGAACAACAAGCAGAATTCATGAAATAAACTCAAAGAGACATCCAAGAAACAAAGAATTCTACTGTAAGTGTGCAAAACTGCCTAAAGGAAGCTGAGGATAGGATTTTGGACCTTGAGGGCAGGCTCCTTTCCTGACAAAAACCGGGAAAGAATAGAACTTTTAAAAAAAAAAAGCAGCATGAAATGACAATCCAGAAACTTCATGATGATGCCAACAATATAACAATAATGGGCAATACCGAAGATATAGGTGTCCAGGCAAAGGACATATGTAAGAATTTACAGAAACAATTGCAGAAAGTTTCCAAAAATGGGGAAAAAAGCTGACATGCAGATAAGTGAGGCATAGAGAACACCAAAGAGTCACAATCAGCATAAATACACACCCAGACACATAATAATTAAGATCTCAGACATACAGCATAAAAACAGAACATTAAAAGCTGTTAGAGAAAAGACACAACTAACCTATCAAGGAAAGCAGACACAACTAACCTATTAAGGAAAGCCCGTTAGAATCACAGCAGACTTTTCAGCACAAACCCTCAGTCAAGAAGAGCTTGGAGTGAGGTATTTCAAGCCTTGAAAGAAAACAACATTCAACCCAGACTGATGTACCCAGCAAAACTTTCATTCAAATTTAATAGAGAAACAAGATACTTCCATGACAAAGAACAATGGAAGAAATTCATGAACACCAACCAACCCTAGAAAAAGTACTGAAAGAGATACAAGACAGAGATAAAAATGACCACAATCCCTAAAACAACAACAGAAAGAAACCACCAGTTAGGATAAGCAATTAAAAAAATAAGAGGAAAAGCAAAAAGAAACAACTGGAAAATAACATGGCAAAGTCGAGCCAGTACATATCAGTGATATCCATAAATGTAAATGGCCTCAATTCACCTATAAAAAGAAATAGATTGACAGAATGGATCAAGAAACAGGATCCCACAATATGCTGTGTACAAGAAACACATCTGATCCAAAAGAAAATTCATAGATTAAAAGTCAAAGGATGGAAAACAGTATTCCATGCAACAGGAACCCAGAAAAAAGTAGGGGTAGCTAATCTGTTTGCAGACAATGTGAACTTCAAACCTAAGATGATTAAAAGAGATAGAGAAGGTCACTACATACTCATTAGTGGAAAAATTCAAGAGGCACAACAAACAATTATAAATATATATGCATCAAATACAGGAGCAAACAACTATGTAAGACAGATACTAGCGGACATGAAAAACCAAATACACAAGAACACAATTATAAAAGGAGATCTTAACAGCCCATTGTTACAAAGAGATAGATCAAAAAGACAAAAAGTCAGCAAAGAAATAACAAAACTGAAACATAAATGTGAGCAATTGGACTTAGTAGATGTTTACACAGTGTCTCAGCCAACCACATCAAAATACACATTCTTCTTAGCTGCTCATGGGATAGTCTCCAAAATAGAACATACATTATCCCATAAACATTCTTAAGTAAATGCAAAGGTATTGAAACCAAATCATGCATAATATCGGAACATAGTGGACTGAAATTGGAAATTAATGGCAAAAGAAATAGCAACATCTCCATAAATATATGGAAATTAAATAACATTTTGTACAACCAATGGGCTACAGATGAAATTAAAGAAGAAACAAAGCAATACCTTTAATTCAATGAAAATACAGAAATAATATACTGTAATCTATGGGATGCAGTGAAAGCAGTCTTAACAGGGAAATATATAGCAATAAATTATCATATCAAGAACACAGAATGAGCACCAAAAAAACCTAATGCTGCATCTCAAGCTTCTAGAAAAAGAAGAGCAAGCTAAACTCAAAGCTCATAGAAGGGAAGAAGTTGTAAAGATTAGAGCACAAATCCATGCAATTGAAACTAAAAAAAAATACAAAGAATTAATGAATCAAAAAATGGGTTTTTTTGAGAGAATAAACAAAATTGACAAACCCCTAGCTAACATTTCCAAGAAAAAGAAAAAAAAATTCATGCAATAAGAACTGAAAAGGGAGAAATTATTACAGATCCCATGGAAATTCAAAAGATCATGAATACCTACTTTGAAAATCTCTACTCACATAGATTGGAAAGCACAGAGCAAATGGACAGATTTCTAGAAACATATTAATACCAAAGCTCAACCAAGAAGACATAGCAATTTTGAACAACCCAATATCAGCTATTGAAATTGAAAATGTAATTCAAAACTTATCAACAAAGAAAAGCCCAGGCCCTGATGGATTCACAGCTGAATTCTATAAGAAATTTAGAGACAATTTGATGCCAATACCCCTTAAACTCTTCAATGAAATAGAGAAGAAAGCAATCCTGCCTAAATCACTCCTGGAGGCAAGTATTACTCTGATAGCAAAACCAGAGAAGGATCCAACCAAAAAGGAGAACTATAGGCCAATCTCACTAATGAACATTAATGCAAAGATTCTCAATAAAATACTGGCAAATAGAATGCAGCAAATCATCAAGAAGATTATACATCCTGACCAAATGGGCTTTATTCCAGGAATGCAGGAATGGTTTAACATATGCAAATCAATAAATGTAATACACCACATCAACAGAGCCAAAAACAAAACCACATGATCATCTCATTAGATGCAGAAAATACTTTTGATAAAGTCCAACACATGTTCATTAAAAGAACCCTTCAGAAACTCGGAAAACACAGTGTCTACCTCAAACTTATAAAGGCCATCTACAACAAAGAAACATCCAACATTATACTAAATGGACAAAAACTGAAAGCTTTCACTTTAAAATTAGGAACAAGACAAAGATGTCCACTATTACCACTCCTATTCAATATAGTTCTGGAAATACTAGCCACGGCAATCAGACAAGAGAGAAAAATAAAAGGAATAAAGATAGGAAAGGAAGAAGTGAAATCACCACTATTTGCAGATGACATGATATGCTTTATAGAAGACCCTAAAAGTCCATCAAAAGACTATTTGAGTTAATTGACAAATTCAGCACCATAGGAGGATACAAAGTCAACATTCAAAAATCAATAGCATTCCTGTACACAAACAAAAAACTCACTGGGAGAGAAATTATTGAAATATTCCCACTTACAATAACATCTAAAAAATGAAATACTTAAGAATCAACCTAATTGAAAATGTAAAAGAACTATATGCTGAAAATTATACTACTCTGAAAAAGGAGATTGAAGAGGATATTAGAAAATGCAAGGATATTCCTTGCTCTTAGCTAGGAAGAACCAACATTGTAAAAATAGCCATACTCCCCAAACTGCTATACAGATTTAATGCAATCCTAATCAAAGTACCATTGACATACCTCACAGATATAGAGAAAACATTCCTAAATTCATTTGGAAACAGAAGAAACCTAGAATAGCAAAGGAAATTCTGGGCAACAAAGGCAAGGCAGAAGGCATCACAATTCCTGACTTGAAACAGTACTATAAAACCACAGTGATATAATAAGCATGGTAGTGGCAAAGAAATAAACAGGAGGATCAATGGAATAGATTAGAAGATGCAAGCACAACTACAGAGACACTCAGCCATCTGATATTTGACAAAGGGGCTAAATATGGCCACTGGAAGAAGGATAGCCTCTTTAATAAATGGTGTTGGAAAAATTGGCTCTCCACATGCCAAAGACTAGAACTAGATCCAAGCCTATCACCATGCACAAAACTAAAGTCTAAATGGGTCAAGGACCTAAATATTAAAACAGAAATACTAAATCTACTGGAAGACAAGGTATGTAGAAGTACTGGAAGCATGAGGGTAGCAAAGAATTCATGAACAAAATGCGAACTGCACGGGAAACATTCAAAGACTCAACAGTTGGGATCTCATATTATTGAAAAGTTTCTGCACTTCAAAAGAAATCACCAACAGAGTGTAAAGAAACCCACAGAGTGGAAAAGAATTTTTGCCAGCAGTGCCTCAGACAAAGGACTTATATCCAGATCATATAAAGAAGTGAAAGCATCAAGCCCCCAAAATTCAAAGACCCTCTCCAAAAATGGGCATCTGAGATGAACACAGTTCTCAGAGGAAGATATACAAATGGCAAATAAATACATGAAGAAATGTTCAGCATCTCTGGTTATTCAAGAAATGCAAACTAAAACAACAGTGAGATTTCACCTCACTCCACAAAGAATAGATGCCATCAAGAAATCTACAGATAACAAATGTTAGTGACGCTGCAGGCAAAAAAGAACACTGCTCCACTGTTGGTGGGAATTAGACTGGTGCAGCCATTATGGAAATCCATATGGAGAATTCTCAGAAGACTAGGATTGGCAGCCCCATTCAATCCAGCAATTCCCCTCCTGCGTATTTAACCAGAAGAACTGAAAAATTCGTATCACAGAGATATATGTGCACCCATGTTCACAGTGGCACAATTTGTGATAGCTAAATCTTGGAAACAACCAAGATGCCCATCTACTGTAGTGTGAGTGACAACGATGTGGCATTATTACACAATGGAATATTACTCAGCTATAAAAAATGATGACTTGAGGCCTTCATAGGTAAATGGAGACAAGTTGAGATTATCCTCATTAGTGAAATAAATAAGAATCATATTTATAAATATCATATTGTATCTCTAGTGCAAAAAGTAAATAAGAACTATAACAAAACCAAAATGTGCAATTGCTATTATAAAAAAGAGGAAAAGAAAGTGCTCTAAGGGATATTAGTGCATGAATGTTTGAGTGTGTAAAATAGATTACCATATTGCTGAATCTTTGTTTGATCTTTGAGCAGAGATTTTTGCAGTCAAACTGTTTGAATGTCTACTATGTATCCTTTAAGTTTTTATCTTGAACAACTACATGCAAGATGTCAATACGTAATTTATGAACTAGTGATTTCTTAGTGGGTTTTTTCTCTTTTTCCTTTATTTTCTTTCTTTTTCTTTCTTTCTTTTAGAATTCTGTATTGTTGCCACCCTTTTTTCTGTTTTGTTTTCTTCTTCTCTTTAAATAAAATTTTAAAAATGTATAATTGCTATTATAATAAAGAGGAAATAGAAAGTTCTATAAAAGATATAACTGCATACATATTTATGTGTGTAGGATTGATAACCACATTGCTAAGTTCTTGTTAGATTGTTTAACAGATCTGTTTGCAGTCTAACTGTTTCAGTGTCCACGTTGTATGCTTTAATTTTGTAACTTAAGCAGCTCTTTCTAAAAGAACAATATGTAATTTATCAACTAGCGATTTCTTATTGTTTATCTTTGTTTTGAAATTCTATAATATTTCTACCTTTTTTCTGTATCTTTCTCTTTGAATAAAAAAAGGAAAATATAACAGTTCAGAGACAAGAAATGATAGAAAAATATGGAGAGTACTTACATTTTTAATGTATTACAGAAGACAAATATCATTAATCACCCTCAATTACTCCACCATCACTTCCACTTCAAACTTACTTATCCTGTTATTTTTGCCACTTTCTCAGGTAGTTCTGGAAGTCTTGTTTCATAACTGTCTTTAACAGGTGTGATAAATAATGTATGATGAATGCTACTGTTAAGTGTCAGAAAATGGAAAGACAGGTTTGTAAAAACATAATAATGTGTCCTCATCCACCTACTGACCAGATTGGTCATCCTGAAACATGTGGGCCTTGCCAAAAGTAAAAATGGTCATGAAAGGTAAACATTTCTAACCACTTTGGGACATCATGGCAGCCACAGGAGCACACCTAAAATCATTAAAGAAAAAGTAGTTCCAAGAACTGATTTTACAAAGTGGCAAGAAAGATAAAACCTGTGCTCAGTGTGAGGAATTTTTGAAGGGGAACAATGGCAATGAGTGTATTGCTATAATAATTTTAAAAATGGAAACACACTGTGGTTTTCCATTAAAACTCAAATATATATTGCAAAAATATACATGCTTTCTCTATACTAGAAGCTAGAAAATGTTGACACATGAAATTCAACAAACTTCAAGGAAAGATGCACATTGTATTTATGGATTGGAAGGTTGAACATAGTAACTAGAGAGATTATCTTTCATGTTTAACAAGAGATTTAACTTGGTTTTTATCAAAATATCACCAAGAATTTTGTAGACATAGATGAGTTTTTCTGAATTTGGGTGGGAAGTTAAAGGGCAAAGGACCATTGGAATTTGACCAGTGGAGATCCAGTACTGCAAGTGGCAATGGATAGTATTGCCTTTTGGGGTCAGACCAACTCACAGAACACTATGAGTAGCACAGTGGTTCCTAGGGACTGTTGAGAAAAGATGAAAAGGCTGAAAGAAGTAGAAATATTCTCTCATGTATTTTAGCACAAAAACACATGATTTCACTTCTTCCATTTCTCTCATTTAACCTCCTGTAGCTCTAAAGGGTAATTGCTGCTATATGCGGCTTGGGCCTCCCAACAAAGTCACTAAAGAAATAAGTCACATAATAATAAATGGTTTTAAAATATGAGCTAAAAAATCCACAAAAATATTAAGTAGAAAGAATTATGTGCCAAGGTGTTAGCACTTGGATTATGTGCCAAGGTGTTAGCTACAAGGATCAAAGCAATGTGATGCTGAAAGAGGGATAGACCCCAGGATCAATGAGAGCAACAGACAGAGAAAAGTAGACTCACACCAAGAAACAACTAATTTCTATCTATGATACAAGAGGAATTCAAGGGAAGAGGACAGGTTTCCCTACAATGGCATTGAAAACACTGGACAGCTATAGGCTAAAAAAAAAAAAAAGGATTGTTGCTACCCTTTTTTCTGTTTTCCTTTGTTTAAATCTTTAAATAAAATTTTTTAAAAAAGGAATCATGATTTAAGCCCTACACCTAGACACATACTTTAAAATGAGGAATGAATAAATTAGCTTCCTTAACATTTAAAAAATGTTTTTTTTCCATTAAAGGTCCTAATAGGTTGAGTATGGTGACACATATCTGTAAACAGCATTCTGCAAAGCTAGGGTAGAAGAATCACATATTCAAGCCCAGCCTAGGAAATTAGTGACTTCACAAGACCCTAACTCAAAATCTAAAACTGAAAAAAGGACTGGAAATACAGCTCACTGAAAAGGCCCTAACTTCAATCCCAAGTACTTCAAAACTAAAAAAAATTGTTAAGAGAAAAGACAACCTACACATGATGACTATAAAAGACAAGAAAGAGAATTGATGATAAAGGAACAGGGCTGTTTCTTAATTGTGCTGGCCATTACACACACGCATGCATATGTGCACACACACTTTCAAGGGCACATAAAACAGGAAATTTAAAAATGCTCTGTGGGTTGGATCCGATATAAATTTCCTGTTACTCTATTAACAGGATTATGTCATTTTTAAATACTTATGCAGGACATTACAGTTAACAAAAAGTCCTGAAGAAATGTATTATACTTTGTTTTGACACAGTGTAAATCTATTGCTTTATGATAAAAATTTAATGAATATTACACAAAGATACACTTAAGAAAAAAAGATTCCTACCCTCCAGTTTGTGAAGGTAGAATAGCATTCTTCTACGTGTACTGTTTTGATCATTTCTGGATCCATGATGGCCAACAAAGACTGTCTACCATCATATAACCTGTACTGGGAAAACAGAGCTGGTTAAACCAAACAAGACAGATTCTGCAGCTGGAGCCATTCTGGGAGCCCAGAGTTCATTCTAGTATTACATAATTCTTCCCCCTTTTGTTCAGTGCACAGCAATGTTAACACTTAAAGAGTATGACACACAGCAGCTTCTAACCACAGAAGGCACTGGAGTCTTCTTGCAGTGAATAATAATGTAACTCAAGCAAGGGGGGCACACTAAAACAAAAAATATCTCTCCGCAGAGATCATGGATAGAAATAACTTGGAACTTTAGTTAATTTTAAGTCACATGTATTCAAGTACTGGTTTCCAAATTTTCCCCTATGTTTTAAAATATTTCATTATCAAAAAAAATTAAATCAATGAAAAGTTAAAGACAAGCTCTTAAGTGCTCACAGTACTAAATGTTACAAAGCACCCTTGGTGAACAACAAGGGGAGATCCAGTGCTGCAAAACCCTTACCAATAGACATTATTGCCTTTTGGGGCAAGGCCAATTCACAGAACACTGTGGGCAGCCCACTGGTTCCTAGGGACTGATGAGAAAAGATGAAGAGGTTGAAGAGATAAAATCTTCCCTCACATCATTTAGCACAAAAGCACATAATTACACTACTTGTGTTGTTCTTATTTAACCTCCTGTAGCTTTGAAGGATATTGCTTCTATAAGTGGCCTGGACCTTCCTACAAAATCACTAAGGACATAAGTCACATGACAATGCATGGTTTTAAAATACACTATATGACCCTGATGTGTTGGTGCTCACCTGTAAGGCCAGAACTTGGGAAGCTGAAGCAGGAGAATTGCTGAGAGTTAGAGGGCATGCTGGGTTACAAAGTAAGTTCAAGGCCAATCTGAACTGTGTGGCAAAACTTGATTTAAAAAATATAAAATATGCTATATGACTTCTTCAAAGCAAATAGAATTAAGCAAACCAGGAAATATGTGGGTATGCCTCTGTTGAAAAGTCTTGGCTTGAAATCTAAACTCAAAGGAAATCCCAAAGCTGAACATACTTGTGCATGCCTGTAATTCTAGCTCTTGGGAGCCTGAGAAAGGTGGATCCATAAGTTTAAGGACAACCCTGAGCCACACAGTGAATATAGCATCAGCCTGAACTACATGCAAAGACCATGTTTTAAAAAAAAGAATCAAAAAAGAAAGAAAAACAGTAAAAAGAAACCCAAAATTCTATGCAAATGCACAAGAAATAGAAAGGAAGCAGAAGCAGAGCAAGAATCATTTGCTAATTTACCTATAATACCATCCCATCTTTCCATGGCAAATATTAAACTTGAAATTTTTGGAGTATTGGATTTTACAAGTAAACAAATGAAAGGAGGAGGTAAGGCAGAGCAATTATGAGAATATAAAGCAGGGCCTGAAATAATGCATCTTTTGTAGTTTTTTATAAAATTATTTATCTGTATGTTTTACATATAGGTTAGATGATCATATTGATCATACAGAATTGATACTTATATGTGATATATGTTGATTTCTCTATTTTTCCCAATATCCTCTCCTTCCTTCAAACTATTTTCTCTTCCGTATTTGCAAAACTTTACATTCATTGTTTTTTAAAATGATTTTTACCTTTTCATTTCATTCTTTCCCTTTTCACACACCCTAGTTCTTCTCATGTAATTAAACAGGAACCAAGAAAGGGAAAATGGAGAAGAATGGCCAAACACTGCATAGAAAGTGAAACATCACTGCATAGAAACTGAATCATCACAGCCTGTAGAAAAGTCATGATGTGCAAGTTTCAGCCTGGTTCAGTCTATGAAACTGGAATGTAAGTGCATCCAGCAAGACAAGCCTCACAGCACATAGCTCATCCCAAGAGCTGTAGAGTGACAGTCTTCATGCAGTGGGTGCCCCATTCTAAGAGATCTACCAGATGCAAGTTTCCAAAATACTCACCCCCACATTTTTCCATACTCTTGATAGCACTCTAAGTCCAATTTCCAAATAACCTAGGAAGAGAAAAAATGTAAGTCCATTATGCCTCTAAATCTCTAATTGGGTCACAAATGACTAGAAACCCATGAACTTGGGCATATAGTCACTCAATGGCAGCTATGAGGGATGCAGTTATTCAGAAATGTCCAAAGAAGAAGGAAGGAAAATAGAGGAGATATCTGAAATGAGGAACTAAAATCACTCTTGAATTTTCTTGGGGTGTTGTACATGTCGAAAGAATTATCTTGTTGATGAATATTAAACAACTCCTTGTCTGCTGGAGTTGTTTTCACTTGTGCATGTGATGTGTCTAAAGTTCTACTAATGAATGAATTATTCCCTCCCAGGCATATGAAAAAATCAAGGGCAGGGGAAATAGATCTGAAAAACAAGCAAAGTCTTGAGTTCAATTACCAGCACAGTGGAGAGAGAGAGAGACAGACAGACAGACAGACAGACAGACAGACAGACAGACAGACAAACACATAGACAGACAGAGAATCAAAGATGAGCACCAAGAATTGTCTCAAAAGAATGCAAATACTTTGGCCCAGCACCTTTTTCATTCTATCTTATGAGCATATCCAGAATTCAAGTAGAATTAGGAAGGTGAAGGCAGCAGAAACCTCTTTTCTCTAGCAGATGTATGATTTTCAGAAATTTTGTGAGAAAGTTACTAAGTGAAGAATGCCATGTGGACTCATCTTTCAATGTCCCATTCAACATGGATCTATAGGGAGATGCCAGATCCTCACATGCAACACAGTAAATTAAATGTTTGCTGTGAGTTTTCACATCTGAAACTTAAAATTAAACTTTGGTGTTGTTGCAGCTATGGATTCTAACTATGCATTTAAAAAGTTTCCAGGAATATAAATCTCAATATCAATCTAAAAAGTTGGTAGGTGGAAGTTTCAGAGAAAATTAATGCTTTTTCAAAGGAACAAAAACTGTTTAGAATTCTTTTCTTTAAATACTGAGTGTGATTGAACTCTTCTGGATCTGTACTTGGAAAACAAAAAATTTTCTTTGATGCTGACAAAATCTGAAATGAACATTTTGTACTGAAGATCAAGTACTAATGTTGCAGATAACTGGTTTGTGCAAGTAAGGCTCCAAAGAGTGAACAACAAAGCCCCAGGAAAACTAAGATCTTCTTTTGGGGGGCACACACCTTTTATGAAGGCCTAAGTCACAGAACTTCCTCCCAAGGAAGATCATTAAGAAATTAAGCTGGCCTTTGCAACCAGAAGAAGAAAAGTATCTCCAACAACATTTACCTTCTGGTGTGCCAAAATAGTTCCCCAAAAAGGCAGAGGTGTTTGCCCAGGAATTCCCAGCCTCTTAAAGAATCCATGTGTAGAAGTTCCATACCTGTAAAATAAAAAAGAAACTACTCAGGTTACAGAGTGTAGGATTTTATACATTAAGGGGTCTGGCCAGAGCCTGACTCAGGCATTGGAAACTTCTAACCAGAGAGGGAGGAGCATGTAATCACTAAAGGACAACAAAACACAACAAAACATTCACTTATCCCCTATCCTTTCTTTGATGAATAGTTAGTCAAAAGTAGCTGAATTCTTCACAGTAGCATGAATACTTGACAAACATCTCCCAACTTGAGTACTTACGAGTGGAAGAAGCCAGACTTCTTCCATGGCATTTTATTTTATTATGCCAATATTGGAAATTGACACTTTCTTGGAGTGGGAATTTTCAGTTAAGATAGAAGGAAGGACTGTGACTTTTTCTTCTCTTCCAAACATATGATTTTCTATAACTCCATACATTTAATCAATCAGAGTCAGAGATAACCTATGGCAGTGGTGACAAATCTGTGACACATGTGTTATTAGTTTTTCTTTTAAAACAACCTCAGTATTCAAGTTTAATTGTAGTGTTGGCATTTTGTAATAAATAAGAGGATCTGGGATTGCAGGTTGAATACTCATCTTTAAAATATTCACATCACTGGCCTATGATAACAATGTTCTTCTATGTTTTTCCTTTCTTTAAAGTCATAACTCTGTTTTCCAATCAGGTACTTCTTAAACCATGCCTGTATTTTCTATTTGCACAAAATCATGATTTGCTACTCTTTATAAAACTGAAATTGAGATTGTCATCAAATATGATCTGGGGGATGCACTCTTATCCACACCTGGAAATAACATCTATCTCTACCTGTTGCAAGATGCCAGGTATTCCTTCACTGAGAGGAATTCCTTCACTGAGAGGTATTGATTCATCTCCTGAACTACAAATTATAGGTTTAAAAAAAACACTAAAAATCCAAACTAGTTTTGCAGGCTCTTGCTTTTTTGGCTCCTGGAAGATTTCATATTAAGGAGAAATAAATCTCTATACCAATGTTAAACTCTCAATGACTAGAAGGAAAAGAATGAGGAAAAAATGTAATTTCAAGATTTCTTCCATTTCTCCACAACCCTGAAATTTGTCATTGAGAAATAAATAGTACTTCACTTTGCAGAATGGAGGAATTGAGTTTCAGGAGCATAGAGAAATCATCTCAGAAAACAGTAAAGAGGGGTCTGAGTGCCCATGAACACTGGGGCACATTTCATGCATTGTGTAAATGATGCTGGTAAACATGGGAGGAAAGGAATAGGAACAACTCAATTTCACAAGGGACAATAATTCTGCATACCTCTTGTGTGACACACACCTCAGAAGACAAAGATAGTGGCACAAAACCCCAAGTCATCCTCTTCTGCCCCCAGAATTCCTACAGATTGGAAGGGAATGAAGTTTCCACTGCATACAATGAATAGTAGTTTATAATCTGAGTCTGCTCAATTCTGGCTAATTTCAATGTGAGAATCAATAAATTGATTCCTAAGAACAGTTTACATAAGCAACAGTCAGAGCTGCAAGAATAAAGGCTTGGAAATGAGATGCTCAAGAAACATGACTAATATAAGTAGTAACTTCTTCAGAGATTATTACAACTTCCCCTCCATTCTTTTTTGATTTTTTTCATACAGAGAAGGGACAAAGAAATCTGGTCAGTACCAAAAATTCAAATTTACAAGGAGCCGAGTTTGGACAGTTACTCACAGATAAAACAGTACCAGGCTGACACCCAGGATAAATCACGTTTCCAAGGAGAAGTTTGGAATCAGTTCCACTGTCATTTTCCTTCTTCAATACTTTCCTCTTGAGTTTTGTAAAGCTCTGCCAACAGCGGTCCTCGTGACTACTCAGCAGTGATTCAGTGAAAACAACCTGTAATATTTATGTGTTGGAAAAGGAGGAGGGGCCGGGACTGCAGCCAGGGAATTGTCCACCGGTGCATCACCTGGATCTGAGGGGACAGCTGTCCTCTCTTGCTTGGCACGTGGCCAAGAATCATGCACACCCAGATTTGTCCTTCATTGAGTTCATATGACGTAGAAAATCAATTTTAAAAACAACTCAATCAGCATTATCACAAGGCCAAATATTATTTATTCTTCTCAGAACTCAGGGCAGCCATGCCCTGTAATTCAACTTGCCTCAATGGCTGCTTACTGCCATAATACATGAAATCCACCAAAACAAGCCATATATATAGATGTTGACCCATGTAGTTTCCTGAGTCTGTAGTTCCTGTAGGACATACAGAGGATTCCTAATCATCCTTTGAAACCCAATTAGAGAAAACCAAATAATGTTAGAGTTTCCTAATAAAACACTTCTAACAAAGAAAACCATTTTCTTTCCTAGGCAACTTCCTTGCCGCATATACTGCTATTATTATTTTCCCTATTTTCTTTTTTTTAGTTCAACTTGCATATGTTTATTTGAAAAATGTACATCTTTCTTTACACACATCTTTAATCATTGACAGTTTTTTTTTACATTTACAGCATAGTTCTTCAAGATATTATAACGTTGGTTCTTAGCATATTTTTATTTTTTCTTTTAAAAAAAGCAAAACAGAAAAATGGTAGAAATGATACAGAATTTCAAAAAATAGCATTAAGAAATAATCAGTAGTTAATATATTCCATATTATATTCTCAGAAATAGTTGTTAAAGTTAAAAAATCAAAGTATAAAAAATGCACAGACAATGAAACAAGGATAGCACAAACTATTATTTTTTATGAACTAACAGAGACTTAGTAGTATGGTTATCTATCTTGCACACTTAAACCTACATATAGTTACATATGTATACCTACAAGTTGCTCTTTCCTTTTGAGCACTTTTTCTCCTTTCATTATTATAATATTTAGTGTATATGTTGGATATTATTACTCTTGCAGCATTTTATTATTATTTTTTATACTAGAAAGACAATATATTTACAAATGTGAGTCTAATTTATTTCACTTATGAGTATAGTCTCAAGTTGCCTCCAATTACCTATGAAAGCCTCAAGATCATCCTTTTTTATAACTGAGTAATATTCCATTGTATGAAAGTATCACTTCTTTTTGATCCATTTGGTGGTTGATGGGCATTTTGGTTGTTTTCAAGATTAAGCTATTACAAATTGTACTGCTATCAACATGGGTGCTCATATATAGCTGTGACGTGGCATTTTCCATTTTTCTAGGAAAATACGCAGGAGGAGAATAGCTGGAACTGATGGTGTTTCTAAGCCTAGTTTTTCTTTTTGTTTGTTTAGGAATCTCTATACTGATTTCCAAAATCTATACTCCCACCAATAATGGAGAAGTGTTCCTTTTTCCTCATAGCCCCGCCAATATTTGATATCAGTGTAATTCTTGAAGGTAGCCATTCTTTCTGGAGTGAGTTGGAATCTCAGTACTGTTATAATTGGCATTGCTCTAATGACCAGTGCTGGTGAACATTTCTTCATGTACTTATTTGCCATGTGTATATCTTCATTTGAGAAATGTGTATTCATCTCAGATGCTCCCTTTTAGAGAGGATCTTAGAATTTGGTGGGCTTGATATTTTTCAATTCTTAATATGTTCTAGATATAAGTCCTTTG